>BRDA01031898.1:0-23648 GCA_036984385.1 Crenuchus spilurus | reverse complement strand
CACTTGATCCACTACTGAAGCAAGCTCTGGCTCAGGATGATTCAGTTCCACCCTGGCTGCTTGTCCTTAGACTCTTTATCAAGACACAAACCAGTACTTTTACAGCACATCCTGCCATTGAAGCTGACTCATTGTAACAGACAGGTGATCTGAGTTAGAGCATTTCTCTCTATCTGACTTGATTATACATAGCGTTATACAAATTTCAGACCTATAAAAGATGACCCTCTTCTTCCAATACAGACTCTTGTATCTGTTTATGATTGACTCTCCACTCTCCATGCACTCAAATGACCTTCCACGAGGATGCCAAAAGAAGTAACCTAATATTTTTTTTACTAAATTATTATTCAATATGTAGGTTTAACTGTTAAAGCATTACATTTCAATTTAAAAAGTATATTTAAAATTTAAACTCATACTATAAAATATAAAATATAGTTTAAAAACAACGGAAAGTGTTTTAAACAATGACAAGTTACATCATTGGCATAAACATTTTAGTAAATATTATTAAATAATAAACAGCAATTTCACCAAGACCCTGACCAGAATTAAGCAGTTAAGAAAATGGATGGATGGAGGGATGGATGGAAGCAGCAATTTCCAGTAATATCTTGTAAAAAAAAATCTATGTGATCACCAAGATTTGGTCTTCACTATCTAGATATTAATTTATTACAGATTCATTTTCTGTTACATACTTCTTTGTCAGTAGTTATGGAATCATCTATAGCTCTTGTTCAATTGTTTTACTTTCTGAAAACTGAGAGTTTTTGTAAAACAGTTAGTGCCAAAAACATTTAAAACCTTTTTCTGTAGATTACTTTCTGGTATTATGTGATACAGACTTTTGAATGAGTCCATGGTAGCCCTATTTTTGTCTTTTAATTGGCTGTCTTTGAATGATTTTTAAAAGCAAGCTTACTTCAGCATTACAGCTCTAATTAGTGCAGGACTATTGTACCATTTGCTGAGCTGGCAATTGTCTGGTTATTTTCTAATCAGGTCTTTCATAGCTTACTGTAATGTCATCTCTATGTTGATGGAAGAGGTTATCATTTGACACTGATCTTAAAGCAACGAGTGAAGCAGCTCATCTTGGTATTGGTTCAGAACAAGGACTTTGCTAGGATGTACAGACACTAAGGGTTAACACAGGGGTGTGTCTGTAGGTAATGAATATTATTCTATGAGAACAGTTGAAGAGCATAAAAACTTTTTTTTCAGAAAGCTGATTCTGTTTTAAAGGTAATTTACACCAAAATCAAAGAATATTTTTGTTTGGCAGCTATCTTTACTGTTTGGCAGTTATTTGAGTCATGCAAGACCAGACAAGATAACAAATATTTGTGTAAGTGTATCTTGGCACAAAAAAGGAGATTTCTGAGGACCTCAGAAAAAGAGTTGTTGATGCTCATGAGGCTGGAAAAGATTACAAAACCATCTCTAAAATTTAAAAACTCCACCAATCCACAGTCAGACAGATTGTGTACAAATGGAGGAAATCAAGACCATGTTACTTTCCCCATGAGTAGTTGACCAACAAAGATCAATCTAAGAGCAAGGTGTGTAATAGTCAGTGAGGTCACAAAGGACCCAAAAGTAACTTCTAAGCAATTGAAGGCCTCTCACATTGGCTAATGTTAATGTTCTTGAGTCCACCATCAGGAGAACACTGAACAACAATGGTGTGCATGGCAGGGTTGCAAGGAGAAAGTCACTGCTCTCCAAAAAGAACATTGCTGCTCATCTGCAGTTTGCTAAAGATTGTGTGAACAAGCCAAAAGGCTGTTGGAAGAATGTTTTGAGGACAGATGAGATCAAAATATTTTTTTGGGGTTTAAATGAAAAGTATTACATTTGAAAAAAAACACTGCATTCCAGCATAAGAACATTATCCCATCTGTGAAACATGATGGTGGTAGTATCATGGTTTTGGCCTGTCATCAGAGAATTCTAAAGGAAAATGTTAGGACATCTGAATCTCAAGAGAAGGTGGGTTATCCAGCAAGACAACATCCCTAAGCACACAAATCATTCTATCAAAAAAGAGAGTTACCGGAAAAGTTTAGTTGCAGTTATTGTTTCTAAGGGGGGGTCACAACTTTCAAGCAGCATTGTAATTTCAGTTGAAAAAATTTTAATAAACTTTGTTGTAGTTGTTTTGTTTGTTTTACTGTTGAACAGTCTTTAGCTCATGAAAATCCAAAATTCAAAATCTCACATTATTAAAATATTTAATATATAGTTTGAGTAAATTAATTGTCAAACAGCATCAGCATTAAAACCTAAAGGACTGTAAATATATCACATTATGTGGAAATAATATAAAATACAGTAAGTGATAGTTTACTTTTTTAAATTAAATTACGAGCACATTAGTAATGTCTCAGCTGCTACTCAGACAAACATAAGACTGCCATGGAAAAGTGAGACAGCAGACATCTTAATCATTTTTCTTAAAGGTACTGAAAAATGGTGAAACGTACTTGCAGGAAAGGTGAGGTAATTGCAAGGCCTATCTTTGATATGTAGGGGAAAGATTGTCAAAGTACTATGGAAATTTAATATCCGGTTGATAAATCATTTCTGCTCTCTGGTGCTCAATCACAGTAGATGTGAAAGACACAGGCAAGATGGTTTCATTTCAGCGTACTGCTAATTTAGTAAAGGGGTAATGAATTTTCATCCCATCGTGAGTGCCAGAAATATTCCTTACTTATTTCGAGCAAACGGCTTATGCAAGATGTAGTTATTTATCATAACACAAGAGCTGCGTTACTACAGTGGGCCTTTTCAGCACCCCGGCACAGATAAAGAAAGACTTTCAGTATTAAAAGAGCACACAAATGAAGCAAACATGCATTCCATTGAGTAAATCTTTTCTGTCTGAATCGTCATATTCAGACCTTTGTTAGAGAAGGAAAAACTACATTAGCATAACAGTGGGTTTAGTCTCGCAAGTAATCCTATTTGAAGTGAAAGGGAACAGGTAGTTCTTAGAGGACAAAATTTCAGGATCATGCATCATAGGATTACAGCTTTTCAGAAAAGTAGCTTATTTTTATTTTGAAAGACCCCAAAAACAATTTTTGGTGACACAGACTTATATTACAGGGTTAGGTACAGTAGCCTCATAGCTCCAGTGCAAAATTAATCAAACTAAAGTAAAAAGCAAAGTAAAAACTTAATCGATAATCTATATGTGGAATAAGGTATACCTGCCAACACTCCAGATTTCCTTGGGAACCTCCTTATTAAACCCTTTCTGCTGCTGTTCTTAATTGCTAATTTCTCAGAGGCAGAATAAAGCAATGCCGTGATGATGAGGAGGTAGCAACATCAGGCCTGTCACCCACGTGGGGCTGAAGATCTGCCCCTGATCCCAAACAGCTGAGGCTGGTTAACAGTGGTGTAAAAGAACTGTGCTTTCTCATTTAGAGTAAGTCTGTAGCAAGAGATCGCAGAGCCAGGATACAGCCTGAGGTGTAACATGGAGCCAGATGGCTCAAAGGATTCTACAATGGACTTTAAAGGTTTTACAAAAAGACTTCATATAGATATTTTGTTTGTGTTGTTTTTTATGACATAATGTGTAAATAAAGTGCACTTTTTTTGATCATACTGGCATTTTTGTGTAGTCTTTAAGCTGAGCCAAGCAACTGCTTCTTGTGACCACACCCCTTCCCCAGGGCATGTGTCACAATGTGCAAACAGCCTTGTCTGGCATGCGTCACTCATCACTGCATTGGCCAGTGCATTGTTAGAGGAGTTTTGATGCCAGCCCTAAATGTTTTTGGGAAAGTAAACTTTGTGCACTCTCCCATATAATCTACATATGTTCACTGTGCAAAGCCCACACCCAACCCCCCTGCACACATCTGACATTGGTCACTGAAACCCTTCTGACAGTTACAACTGTTTATTTTACTTTGCATAACTAGAAGCTAGAACAGAGGCCCCATTTGACACTGTGACTAATGAAAATGTTATATAAAGCAGTTTCCTTTATTATGACTTGTAAATGAGTGTTTTCCTCATTTCCTGATCATATTCCCATATGTGACGACTCCCTCTCAGAAGCATCAGACCTGTTAGATGCTGACACTGCAGCAGTGTGCTGTACACTACAGATACCAGAGGCACCAGAACTGATATCTGTCCCAATCAGGCCAGCAGGGTGATGATTATGAGCTTCCCCAGTGCTGCATTATTAATGGAGAGTGTGGGGCAGTCCCTGGGCTAACTTGCTCACTTACTTGCACTCCATCCTGGGCCAATGACACAGCTGCAAACCTGTCGAGCATCCCCATGTTGACATTTTCCTAAATGGCACGTTTGTCAGCCCTGCCACACAGGGTGGGTGGGAGGGGTGGAAACAGGCCCTGGAGGCCTTGGCACTAACACAACCACAATTACGCGCCACATTTCACGCTAGCTGAAAATAAGCAGTGACTAAGACATCCGTCATGTAGCAAGTGGCAGCATTATGTAAAAGAACATGACTGAAGATATGTATCTGTCTGTGTGTCTATCTATCTATAAAACTATGTATCAAACACAGATCATGAACAGCAATTTGTTCACAATATTCTATTTTTTTTATGTGGCATTAAATACAATATAACTGAGTATTATGACCACACCTGGTTTTGAATTAACTCAGCCTGTGACATTATAAATACCATGTGGGTTTGCTGCATGATTAATGATCAAAGGATGCAATTTGACCGATGTCCAAAAGGACAGGATAATAGCACACTGGGAAAAGAGATGTTCTGGAGCTGCCGTAGTGAAGGTGTCCTGAGAATGGACTTCTCGTACATTGAAGGCATCCCAATGGAATAACAGTGGTTCCCCATGAGCCATTGAAGCCTGAGGGGATTGATGACTGCAGCAAATAGTACAGAGCAATCAATGCACCATGGTGGAGCAGTTAACCTCTATAATGAACACAGGAGCAACAAGGAAAGTGTCAAGGATAACCAGTGAGTACATACTGTTATCTGGGCCTGTGACTTCCCACTATTACATAGGTGGCCATAATATTCTGACAACTGTATATGTATTTATATAGACTGGGATTTTTGCCAATGCTGGTAGACTTTTATGACCATAAGCCATACACCTGCAAATTCAGGTACTCTCTTCACCCAATGGTTTTTGGTGCCCAATTAACTTCAGCTTTGCAGGGCCATGAGTGGCTCAGCGGGCTAAGACGGTGACACTATGACCAGAGTAGATCAACAGCTGGGGCCCAAGAGAGCAAAAATTGGCCATGCTCTCTCTGGGCATGTAGCTGCTCTCCCCATCACTTTCACAACACAGTGTTTGCTTGCTCAGGCATCTACTGATTGGTCCTTCGGAGCTGGGGATCCTGTGCTTTCCTCCAGTTGCGTTAGCTTCCCAGTGACGGGGTCAGCGGTAGTTCAAAAAGAGGCGGTGGCTGCATCACATGCATTTGAAGAGGCCTGTGCTTGTCCTCAAATTCCAGAGTCAGGGATATTGCAAATTGATGATTGATTGATTGATTGAAATTGGCTTCTACTACATTGGGAGGGGGTAAAATTAACAAAAATAAAAGAAATCAAATTATTTAAAATATAAAAAAACATTGACTTTGCAACCAATTTTCCACACATTAAATGAGACATCCATTGCACTTTACCACCTCTTCTCAATCTTCTCAATCTACACTCACAAACACACACACATTCATCCATCCATCCATCCATTACCTTATCCGCTTAGTCCTGATCATGGTCGCAGTGAATGCCCTACCCACTCATTGGGCACAGGGCAGTGCATTACAGACAATCCTAGCCAAGCCCAGGACAGGGCACCAATCCATCGCTGGGTGCAAACACACACACACACACAACACACACACAAGGACAAATTCAAGTACATGTACCAAGTTCACCTGACCGCCAGGTTTTTAAACTGTTGGAGGTTGCCTAATTTATTTATTTTTTATTATGGTTTACTAATACTAACTTTAAAAACCAAGACAAAAATACATTTAGCCTATTTAATGTATACAATATAAATTAATGGAACACTGAAAAACCATGTTTGGTATTTGGTATTCAGTTTTCTGCTATTTTTTTCATTTAGTTTGGTTTAGTTTCCAGCCAAAAATGTTCCATAATATATGTATATATGAGCACAGATGAGAAGCAAACATGATTTTATGGTTGCAAAGGCTTCAAAGAACATTTGAACACGTCTATGTTTGTTTGTCTGTCTTCTTTAATTCACTTCTCTGTGCAACACAAGAGGTTATGAGATGGATTTGTTTAATTGATTGACTCCCGGCAGCCCCCTGCTTAGGGCAAGAAGTGGAGACGAAGGGGTGGAGGTGGAGGGGGTAGAGAACCCACAATCACACACTGGAGCAAAACTGATAGAGGCTTACGCTTCCACCCAGGATGAATCCTTTCACCTTCTACCTCCCACTAGCAGCCAAAACTCAGAGATAAGAGAGAAGGGGAGTAGGATTTGAAGGCAACACACAAAAGCCAAACTTCCAAGCCTTTTTGAAGAAGTACACAGATTGTCAAAAGTGCCATTTGTGGAATGAGCATTGTGCTTGGAGAGAAGCGAGCATTCATTCCCTCATTCTGCTGGATTCTCTACATGTATTAGAGGTCTGACACAAACAGCTAAGCAGAACAGCAGCGGGCTGATGCCTACCCACTTGGGCTGGGTGTATAGGAGCTGCCTGGAGCGGGATCAGAGGAAAACATGCTTACCGCAGCTCATTCTGTCACTTAAAACACTCATAAGATTGTTGACTTGCCAAACAAGATTGCCAACAGTAACTCTTAGGTTTATTCCTAACCTTGCAGAAAAGGAGCTGCTTGCCTGCAACCTTACTGCACTTTTCCCTGGCAGCCATAACTTGTAGTCATAATTTATGACCATGAGTCATCTCCAAACACCTGAATTGCCCTCATTTATACTGCACCAAATTCACTGCTCAAAAAGAAGACATAGACTTACATACTTATACCAGGGGTATTGGCTTGGAATGTAAAAATCCAGGACTAAGACCAGTATTATTGTTTTGGTGTACTGGGTCATCACTGGAGAAGTACTTTTCAAATCAAATCAAATCAAATCAACTTTATTGTCACATCACCTTTCACTGATGTGAAGGTAAGTGAAAAACTTGGGTGCATAGTCCCTACAGTACTAGACAACAAAATGTTTTAGAGAAATTGTAATGATACAAAACAAACAAACAAACAAACAAACAAAAAATTTACAATGTGCAGTGATAATACATAAAGAGTGCTTATTTACACATTACATATGTCTTACATGTGTGTCCTTTTCCTAGTATGTATTCAGTATCTTTCATTAGAGAACTTACCTGGCATTAGATTGGGCTGAATTCATTTATTAGAAGTTATATTGATTCCACTCACCCTGTCCTGACTCTGGACATTGATTTAACTTTTCAAAAATGTTCAGTTAAAGATGTAGATCTGCTCCGTTCTCCTGGAAAAGTGGATGTAGTGAACTTTTAAGGTAGACAGTTGGACCTTAAACACATGGATTTTGAGGGTTTATTAGACTCTCAGATGTAGTCTGACGTGCCTTGACTTTTTTTTTTTTTACAAATTACACTCATCTGTAATTATTTCTTCCCAAAGTGTTACACGGGCTCTTGTTCATCACAAACTCAGCAACAAAAGTGTCAAAACAGTAAAAGTGTCATAAATCTATATTTTGATTAAATCTGCTCTAAATGTAGATTTTCAAAAAAAACATTTTCAAATGTGCTGATATACAGTGGATCCCCAAAAATTATTTTACACTAATATTTATTGAAATCTGAAATTGAAATATTTTGTTATGCATTGGCAAAGTGTATATATGTGTTTGTTAATTCAAAACATGTCTTTTTGTCCATAATTTGGGATGGTTTCGGGATGTTTCACAGGGCTGGAACGGATTAAATCTATTTCAGTTATTTAAATGGGAAAAGTTTGTTTGATATAGGAGTTGACTGACTTACGAGCTCTGTTATAGAACTAATTAAACTCGTATCTCAAGGTACCACTGTATTGTGAAAAAACACACTCTAAACATCTCAAGTCAAGACTTCTAAGCTCAGAACTATATAAACAGAGGTGTTGGTGACACAATGGTCATTACAGTTTTTAGAAATTATTATTTCTGAAGCTTAACATATATGAATTGACATGTGTTTAACTCATTCAGTGTTTCATAGATTGAATATATATGAGATAGGAGTGAACACTCTAGGTGAGAGGTCTTTGTTCAGTTATGAGCTCTTTTGTTTGATCTTTCGTTCATCTTTGCACATTCCACACATTCCACAGTCAGTAGTCCACCAATTAAATGCCCAGATTTAACTTCTCATTATGATATGAATGGCAGATCTTATCAGTTGGCGAAACAAATGCACAGCTGTCTGACTCGTTGTGGAAAATGTGTCTCTACTTATTTAAGCTCCTCTCACAAATATTTAAAAATGTATTTAGATTGACGCTATATATATTGGAAAAGAAGAAACTTTCCGAAGACTGTTTAGTTTTGTTTCCAGGATAAAATCTTGCAGTTATATAAGTGTTTTTGCATAATTTTGTTAATTTGCTAGAGGGTTAATTTGCCACTAGGACCATTGAAAATTTCAGATTCTGAGGACAGAGTCCCTCCTTGTGCTTAACTATCAGGGGGCCATCAGTCTTCTTTTTTATGCATATAGAGCTAACACAGACACCCCCACCCACCCCAAAACTCTCAACTTGTTGGTGTCCTGCCTGTAATGAATGTGAAATGTAAAGCAACAGTTCTTGTTTTTTCTTGTATGGCAAGAATTTTCCTTCTTCTAGACCCCACAGCACCCTCTGTGGGCCTCCCTGTAACAGCTACTGATGGGTGTACCATAGTAGGTATTTTTCCATTATAATATTCAGATGACAAAAATGTGGATAAATTATTGGGGTGATACATTTACATCTCTATATTTAATACAGACAGGTTGGGTCTTCAGTCTGCATTTGAAAACTGTGAGGGACTCTGCTGTTCTAACACTTGATTGCCAGGACAGAGAAGAGTCTTGATGACACCAACATGATATCAGCAACAATCAGTTGTTTATCATTATTTATCGTATTAGACCCCAAATATTCGATTTCAGTGCATCTGTAGTACATGTACATTCTTTGGACCATACTGGACATAAATATCCCATTTTCTAAGAGAGTATTCTTCCATTTTTTAATGAATTGTTATTAAGTGATTTTTAATTTATTATCAAATGTGAATGGAAACTGCACTTTGACATAATAGGAATTCTCAATTGCTGACTACAAATAAAATCAAAAGAAAACAAAAGAGAGAGAAAACTGTTTTGAAAGTGATAAAATATAAGAACTTTAAGTCCCAGTAATGCCATTCTTCAATCGTATTTGTAAGTGAATAATTTATTATATGTATTGTATGTAGATGCTTATTTAAGTTAAATGGAAATGTAATAATACATCTTATATATACTGTAGCCTTTACAGAGGTCTAACATTTCCTGTAGTTTTTCACCAAGTTTGCACACACTGCAGAGGGATTGTGGCCCATTCCTCCACACAGATCTTCTCCAGATCAGCCAGGTTTCTGGGCTGTCGCTGACAAAAACGGAGTTTCTCCCTCCAAAGATTTTCTATAGGGTTTAGGTCTGGAGACTGGCTAGGCCACTCCAGAACCTTGATATGCTTCTTACGGAGCCACTCCTTGGTTATCCTGGCTGTGTGCTTTGGGTCATTGTCATGTTGGAAGACCCAGCCACGACCCATCTTCAGTGCTCTAACTGAGGGAAGGAGGTTGTTCCCCAAAATCTTGCAATACATGGCCCCGGTCATCCTCTCCTTAATACAGTGCAGTCGTCCTGTCCCATGTGCAGAAAAACACCCCCAAAACATGATGCTTCCATCCCCATGCCACAGTAGGGATGGTGTTTTTGGGATGGTACTCATCATTCTTCGTCCTCCAAACACGGCGAGTGGAATTAAGACCAAAAAGTTCTATTTTGGTCTCATCTGACCACAGCACTTTCTCCCATGACTCCTCTGGATCATCCAAATGGTCATGGGCAAGCTTAAGATGGGCCTGGACGTGTGCTGATTTAAGCAGGGGAACCTTCCTTGCCATGTATGACTTTAAACCATGACGTCTTAGTGTATTAGCCACAGTAACCTTGGAAACAGTGGTGCCAGCTCTCTTCAGGTAATTGACCAGCTCCTCCCGTGTAGTTCTAAGCTGATTCCTCACCTTTCTTAGGATCATTGATACACCACGAGGTGAGATCTTGCATGGAGCCCCAGTCAGAAGGAGATTGACAGTCATGTTTAGCTTCTTCCATTTTCCAATAATTACTCCAACAGTTGATCTTTTTTCACCAAGCTGCTTGGCAATTGTCCCATATCCCTTTTCAGCCTTGAGAATGTTTACAATCTTGTCTCTGGTGTCTTTGGACAGCTCTTTGGTCTTAGCCATGTTAGTAGTTCGGAGTCTTACTGATTGTGTGGTGGGCAGGTGTCTTTATGCAGCTATCGACCTCAAATAGGTGCTTTTAATTTAGAATAATAAGTGGAGTGGAGGTGGACTTTTTAAAGGCGGACTAACAGGCCCTTGAGGGCCAGAATGTTAGCTGATTGGCAGGTGTTCAAATACTTATTTGCAGCAGTAACACACACACAAAAAAATATTTAAAAATCATACATTGTGATTTCTGGATTTTTTTCTTTTAGAATACAAATGTTTTCTCAATATTCATTTTTTAAAAATGCAGTAGTATATGTATGCAATTATGTGTCAATAATTGACTTCTGCTCTACCTGGCATAGAAAGCTATCATGTCAGATGGAGTAGTTAATTAATGGGTATGTCAACAAACAACACAATGACATACACAAACAGAAAAATAGCAAATAATAAATAAACATTAAAGGCACTGCACCCTTTAAGTCATATATTGTACACCTGGTTCAAAATGGAACTGGACTTACAGTGATTTCACTTCACAGTAATGTGCTGACAGCTAATTACTAGATTGTATATTTAATAATGCAAATGACAGATTTCTAATAAATCACTGGTTTATAATACGAGGATTAATTCACTGTATGCTGTCTCTGTATTCCATTGTAGAAATCATCAATTTTACAACTCCTTATAAACATAACAAAGAAAAGTGAAGTACATTACATACACATCCATGACAGATAGCTTTTATTTTCTATTTGCAGTGATGCTTGAAAGTTTGTGAACCCTTTAGAATTTCCTATATTTCTGCAAAAATATGATCTAAAACATCTGATTTTCACAGAAGTCCTAAAAGTAGATAAAGAGAATCCAGGAAAACAAATGAGACAAAAACTTTATACTTGGTCATTAATTTATTGTGAAAAATGATCCAATATGGCATATTTGTGAGTGGCAAAAGTATGTGAACCTCTTATATTAACAGTTAATTTGAAGGTGAAATTAAAGTTAGGTGTTTTCAATCAATGGGATGACAATCAGCTGTGAGTGGGCACCCTGCTTTATTTAAATAACGGGGATCTATCAAAGTCTGCACTTCACAACACATGTTTGTGGAAATGTATCATGGCAAAAAACAAATAAGATTTCTGAGGACTCTCAGGAAAAGTTACAAAACCATTCCCAAAGAGTTTGGACTCCATCAATGCACAGTCAGACAGATTGTATATAAATAGAGGAAATTCAAGACAATTGTTACCCTCCCCAAGAGTGGTGGTTCAACAAAGATCACTCAAAGAGCAAGACGTGTAATAGTCGGTGAGGTTAAAAAGGACCCCAGAGTAACTTCTAAGCAACTGAAGGCCTCTCTCACGTTGGCTAATGTTAATGTTCATTAGTCCACCATCAGGAGAACACTGAACAACAATGGTGTGCATGGCAGGGTTGCAAGGAGAAAGCCACTGCTCTCCAAAAAGAACATTGCTGCTCACTATTTTTGACTCATTCGTTTAACTGGGTTATCTTTATCTATATTTAGGACTTTTGTGAAAATCTGATGATGTTTTAGGTCATATTTATGCCAAAATATAGACAATTCTAAAGAGTTCACAAACATTCAAGCACCACTTTATGTACTTGCCTGTAGTTTATCACACACTGAAAAGCAAACAACAGGTCAGTCATACACACACTTAGGTACTTTGTGCAAGGGCACTATTGTGAGAAATAAAATGAAATAGCAAGGGTGACTCACTCACACTTATCACCATCATTTTTCTTGAAACAATTTTATTTTCAGCATTCAGCACTGAGAAACTATTTCTTATGATATAAAGCATGGAGTGGTATGTAGATAAAGTATGTGGAGTAAAGTATATGTGTGCTATCTCATTGGACTATGTTTGTTGTGTAAACCCCATGCAACTCCCATGCCTCACAACTGATATTGGTCATTGAAACCCACTCAACAGTCATTTGCCACTGGGGAACCAACCGTTCCACCTCTGACGTTCATGGCCTGGAAGATTTTGCCACTAATCCAGAATATCTTTTCACTGCCTAATGTTGTATTATGGATTATGGAGTAGTTTGCACTATATGTCCAAAAGTTTGTGGACACCGCTTCTAACCCTTTGATACACAATGCACACCCCCTCTAATGCACAACATGGGTCAAAAATTACCCACATTCATTTCCCATGTTATTTCATTCTGGCAGGGTTTTCTATGTTCTGTCTTTTGAAATCAATTAATTTTATGATTGAATATTCCAAGTATTCTTTAAATATATTGTTTTTGATTACCACTGATGATTATTTTCATTTTCACTTTAATAGTTTATGAACAAAAATAGTTTTTATATTATTACATCAAATTTACACACATGGGTAAAATTGACCCATTCATCCAAGTGTGATATAAAATAAAGTAACTTAATACTCTATTTTATTTTATTTTTTTTCGAGTAGTTACATTAGTAGTGAGTGGGGCCAAACATTTATTTAGTATTTGCAGCATGTTTCTCACTTTGTCACACACATACTGTCAGGTTTTCAGGGTGGCGACTCAGGTGGACCCAAATGCAGACACCATAGACAGAGGGAATTTGAATGAAGCATCAACCAATAACGGCGGACCCCATATGACAAGGGCAAAGACAAGGGGATGAGAAACAGGTGAAGAGAGGCAGGAGAAGCTCAGGTGAGGGGAGGGAGGAGATTCATGGATTGGTGGGAAAAACACTAGGAGGCAGGGATGTAGATACAAAAAGGTTTTGTTCAAAAAGTAAGAAAAGAAAAAATAAAATAAGGATGTATGATGATCAAAAACAAGTTAATTGAAGAATACCTTGAATACTGAATGATTAAACTAACTTATTACAAAGATATAGAAAATGAAAACTCAGCCGGATCACTTTTGACCCATGTTGTGCATCAAAGGGCTAATTGCACCCATTTCTGACACAGATATGCAAATAAACACACAGCTTGTTTAGTCCCTGTATAGAAGTACTGTATAGAAGACGATGTTTTTCAACTGTGGGAAACTCCACCCAGATGGGGACTTGAAACCAACATGCTAACATGTTAACCATTAAGCCACCCAGTATTTCGTTCACTAATGCATTTTTTTTTTTTTTCAAGCTGTTCCAGCTACAGCACTTGTACAATTCATGGCATAACCAGCAAACTAACTGACTATTTTTTAAAGGTGGGCTTTCTCTGCAAACAGATGCAGTGTTGAATGTTAAGTTCTTTCACATTCATAGTCCAACCAATGACTGTTGGTTACATCTCTGAAGTTAACCAGGAACTATACTAGGCAGAAGAAGATTATGAAACTGACCCCAAAACTCAGTTATAGCAGGCTCACACTGGTGAGTGCCATAACATTCCCTTACTGCACATAGTACAGTACCTATCAGACTGGCTAGGCTATCAAACAGTTTTAAATGTTTTAATCGGTGCAATAAAAACATAAGGCACAGGCAGAGATGCATTGTGGGAGCTGCTACATTACCCATACCTCTCCACTCCTCCCTCCCACTCACACACATACCCAGACAATGGTGAGAAACATCACAGTCCAGCACATTCCTAGAGACTGGTGGTTGATAAAACATTAATTTCCCATAGGCGTCAACTTATCCAGTTCACCTATTTTTTCCCTCAGAGTTTTAAAAGCAGCTGAAGACTAGAGTACACAAAACCAAGATTAATATATACTACTGTATATACACAAATTGCTCATTCACTGATTCTTCTGGAGCAGCTGTATCACAAAGAGCTTATCCTGCTTTTGTTGGAGTAACTGTTTGTACTGTCCAGGGAAGACTTTCTACTAGATTTCAGAGCACTGCTGTGAGGTTGTGATTGCATTCAGAGACCAGAACATAAGTGAGGTCGGGATGTTGGATGATCACCACCCCAACTCATTGCAAAAGTATTAGATGGAGCAACATTATTTCAAGGGAACACAGTTCCATTCAATACTGGGGGGCTTTATACCTCTGTAGTCCACACATGGCATTAGGCATTAGGCCAAAAAGTTAATGTTTATCTGCTCTAGACTATTGGCAGTACTTCTCTACAGTGAGAAAAGTTTTCTTCACTTTCTGTTGGATTAGACTTAGTAACCTAAAACCAATCAGTGGTGTTAGCTTGGGAGTGTAAGAGTACTGATTAATGGGAAATTCTGTAAGCCAGTGTATAATTGGACAAAATATGCAAAACAGACCATTAAAGCAATTTTAAAGAGTTATACTGAAATTAGATCTTCATAGGTTCTCATACATTCAAAGGGGTAATCAAAGAACTTAAAAACAAAGTTAGTTGCTCAAAAAACCTTCCCATATGAAGTGGTTATTGGATGGTCTAGATGCTCTTCCAGGAACCTCTAACTACATCACTGGGTTACATCAAACACTTCAGTTGCGAGTTCCTCAAGAATGATATCTTAAATTCTACAGAGAACAATCCTTTGTTAAAGGGCTCCCTAAAGCATTTAACCATTGTGGAATGCTGAGGATGGAATCCCATTCCATGGAAAATCCATTAGAGTAATATTAGTAAAGAAACACACAACTGGACATTAGCATGTGTGTCTAATTTAGTTCAAATATAATTAACTACAGGTGCTGGTCATAAAATTAGAATATCATGAAAAAGTTGATTTATTTCAATAATTCCATTCAAAAAGTGAAACTTGTATATTATATTCATTCATTACACACAGACTGATTCAAATGTTTATTTTTTATTTTATTTTGATGACTATAACCAACAACTAATGAAAATCCCAAATTCAGTATCTCAGAAAATTAGGATATTGTGAAAAAAGGTCAATATTGAAGACACCTGGTGCCAAACTCTAATCAGTTAATTAACTCAAAACACCTGCAAAGGCCTTTAAATGGTCTTAGTCTAGTTGTGTAGGCTACACAATCACAGTGAAGACTACTGACTTGACAGTTGTCCAAAAGAAGTCCACTGACACCTTGCACAAGAAGGGCAAGACACAAAAAGTCATTGCTAAAGAAGCTGGCTGTTCACAAAGCTCTGTGTCAAAGCACATTAATAGAGAGGAGAATGGAAGGAAAAGATGTGGTAAAAAAAAAAGTGGACAAGCAATAGGGATAACCGCACCCTGGAGAGGATTGTGAAACAAAACCCATTCAAAAATGACCTCTGAGGTCCAAGGTCGACGCAGCCATCTACCAGGAAGTTTTAGAGCACTTCATGCTTCCTGCTGATGAACAACTTTATGGAGATGCAGATTTCATTTTCCAACAGGACTTGGTACTGGCACACAGTGAAAAAGCTACCAGTACCTGGTTTAAAGACCATGGTATCCCTGTTCTTAATTGGCCATCAAACTCATCTGACCTTAACCCCAGGGAAAATCTATGGGGCATTGTGAAGAGGAAGATGCAATACACCAGACTCAACAGTTCAGAAGAGCTGAAGGCCACTATCAGAACAACCTGGGCTCTCATAACACCTGAGCAGTACCACAGACTGATGGACTCCATGCCACGCCACATTGCTGCAGTAATCCAGGCCAAAGAAGCCCCAACTAAATATTGAGTGCTGTACATGCTCATACTTTTCATGTTCATACTTTTCAGTTGACAAACCTTTCTAAAAATCCTTTTTTGTATTAGTCTTAAGTAGTATTCTAATGTTCTGAGATACTGAATTTGGGATTTTCATTAGGTGTAGTTATAATCATAAAAACTGAAAAAAAAAACATTTGAAATGTATCAGTCTGTGTGTAATGAATGAATACAATGTACAAGTTAAAATTTTTAAATGTAATTACTGAAATAAATCAACTTTTTAATATTCTAATTTTATGAACAGCACCTGTATATAAGCAGTAACTTTATAAGGTTTTGAGAAGTTTATTGTCTCTGGAGATTGAAGCCTATGCTTTTCTTTGACTCATTTATTCCTCAGCAACACTTTTTTTTATTACAGCAAAAGTGTAATGTGAAAGTCACCAAAGCCTTTTTAAAATTACCTCCTTTTGTCTCATGTTACGGTTAGTCAGCCTTCACTGACCTGACGTGGTCTTAAATATTAGAGCATTATGGAGAAATTCACCTTTGCTCACTATTGCTGATGCAGCTTTTTATCTCAGTTTTACTACATTACCTTGCTTAATTCTTTCAAAAAACGAGCTGGCTCGTCTAACTACCAATAAATTAACCAAAAATCTCCAATTCTCAGCAAGTCACTGCACATTAAATGGTCATTTAAAGTCAAGTACCTGACATACAACTTTAGGACAGAAATAACTGCTCTTTTTTGAAACAGTCATGACTATGGTCAGCTGCTGGGAAAACCAATTTACTGGCCAGTTCTTTCCTTACTCCTGCAATCTGTGGATTCAACAGAAAAGAAGTAAGATTACATAGAAAACAATACAGAGAAATGGAAGTCAAAGGTGAAGTGGAGAAAGATGAAGGCAAACTATATAGAAGTCAATGGCAGAGACAGATAAGGTTAGAAAGTTCACATTTATCCATTGGAGGTGATTCTGGGGAAACAAATGCAACTTAAAGTAGACATCAAGTCTGAATGTTTGAAAAATAACAATACAAAAATGAAGCAAACTGAAAAAAAACCCAGATTTCATATTAAGAGTTGTTTTGGTTGAACTAAAAATGAAAACAGATATTTCATAAAAGAAAATGCAGAGTGACTACACCGCCTGAGCAGTCTCCAGATGGTTGCTATGGCATTGTCAGGTGGTTACTGATGTGTTGTCAGGTGCTTGTTATGGTCTCTGGTGTGGTTGCTAAGATGCTGCAAGATGTTTGCAAGATGTCTCCCAGGTAATTACAAAGGTGTTGCAAGATATACTCTATATATGCTTATGAGATTTGATTACTGTAATGTGCTTTTCAGTGCACAAAGACTAAACACATGCCTGACAATGATGAGTAAACCAGAAAACTGTAAATCAAAGATGTAAACGCAAAAGTCAAATCTGTCAGACAAGCTGATTTTACTCACTGAACAATAGAATTGAAAACAAAGATTAGGACAAATAAAACTAATAAATATGTGGCAGCAATGTAAAATGCAAAAAAAATTAATTAATACAAAGAGATAGGGTAATAGACAATACAGACCACAGCAAAGGTTTGGGCACCCAAATGTCAAATTTCACATTTTTTCTGGAAATATGTCACATGTAACTTCTCTAAAGAGAATGAATTTACTTTCTGCACATTTTACTGCTTGCTTTCTGTTAATTTAATGAGTATAACATATAAATAAATAAAACATTCAAGATTTAATATGACTGTCATAACCCTCTGCCTCTTATGCTTGTGTTTTGGTTCCACACTTGCAGTCTCTGTGTCCCTGCCCTCGTCTTATCATCATGTCTCGTTAGTTTTGTGTTACC
Source organism: Crenuchus spilurus (assembly GCA_036984385.1). Lineage (NCBI taxonomy): Eukaryota > Metazoa > Chordata > Actinopteri > Characiformes > Crenuchidae > Crenuchus > Crenuchus spilurus. The sequence goes on along the minus strand of BRDA01031898.1, from coordinate 5,717 downwards.
TCATAGCCCCGTTTATTAATTCCAGCGTGATTCCATGTGTTATATGGATCCCTTGTGTTTGCCTCTTCTTTGTGTTTACCTTAATCTCCCTGAAGGACCTCCTAAAGGGATCAATAAAGATCGATCGATCAATCTATCAATCTATCTGTCTATCTATCTATCTATCTATTTATCTATCTATCTATCTCTCTCTCTCTCTCTCTCTCTCTCTCTCTCTCTCTCTCTCTTTCTTTCTTTCTTTCTTTCTTTCTTTCTTTCTTTGTCAATCACTGAATGTTTATGAATGTAGTATAGGTTAGTACCATGCTTGTCTAGATTTGTTTATGCCATTAAAGCTATGTTTTGGACACCCACCTCTGCATCCTCTTCCCCTACTCAACCCCGATCTTCACAATAACGTTTGCACAGGTCACATTTTACATGTCATTGTGATCAATATTACTGTAAAATTATTACTTCAGTACATAAGAATAAGTGGGCATTAAATATGCAGAAGTTTGTTATTAGTAGAACAGTCTCCTACCATACACCTGGAGATCTACTTTCATAAAAAATGTAGCTTTCCCCTGTAATTGTCCCCAATTGATCCACCTAATGATTACTGATTAGCTGATAAAGATGCATTCGATTCGGAGTGGAGGTTAAATGTACAGGATAGTAGATCTCTAGGAAATGCTGTATAAAATGTGGAGGATGCCCAAACTTTTGACTTTTTAAGTCTAGGTAATATATATGCATGTATGTATACATGCTGGCTTAGGGTTTTGTATGAAAAAAAGCTGATATAAAGGAAGGCTAAAGGCTCCCGAGGCAGAAGAGGGTACAGATACAGTGAGATACGAGTCCAGGAAATACTAAAGTACAGAAGATTTGGGGCTTGAGATAAATGATTCAAGCTAAATATAGCTACAGTGTGAGTTCAGTGTTGTGAAGGAAGGAAAGTTCAGCTTAGCTTTGCACTCAGTTCATAGTGGCTAAAGAAATGGTTCACTGAGAAATCATATTTACACAGTTTTCCACTTACCTCAAGAGTCATTGATCAGCCAAGACGTGTCTGGAGTCAAAAAGTTACTTGTGTAGTTACTGAAGCTGCAAGGCTAATATTGACAAATACTATAACTCAACGGTCACATAAATAACCCAGCCGTTTCTGTCAAAATGCATCAGCAAAACGTCTTTTAATCCACTCAAAGCACATCTAGATCATTCTTACTAAGTTTAGGACACAGTATGACATACTGTGAGCTTTGAAAAAATTACATTTTTGGTCCAAGGGCAGTCTTCATCCAGCCCTGCTGCTGTCAGAACTAACTGCTTGCGCATGTGAATATATATTCAATCTTATAGTTTATGCCTTAGCGAACTACATCTGAAGTTTGTAGAAAAATATGCAAACACCTCATTCAGATTGCATGACTTTATCAGATTGATATCTGTAATGAAACATTTTACACATCAACACAGTGATGAAACTCCTGCATCTGGATGGCATTAAACAACTTACCAACTACAGAGATGAGCCAGTTTCTTGGGGGTTGTACTTTTTTATGAACCTGGAAGTCTGTGTTACGTGATAATATAATCATAGTTATTATTTATTCACTTATTCACTTGTTATTTATTAGTCTAGAAGTCTGTCAATTGTCAAAGGGAAACTTATTCAGGAAAATTTTGTGATGGAAGGAGAAATGATTCCTACAGTACTGGAGAGACCAGTGAAGAGTTTAGGTAGATGGTATACTGCAGCACTAAATGATACAGACCAAGTTGTGGAAATAAAGGCTGATTTGGTGAAGGCTATTAATAACATAGATAGATCATGTCTGCCAGGGAAGTTGAAATTGTGGTGTCTGCAGTTTGGCTTACTGCCTCGTATTAGATGGCCGTTGACAGTTTATGATGTTTCGATTACAGAAGTAGAGAGGATGGAAAGGGTTATGAACAAGGCCATAAGGAAGTGGTTAGGGGTGCCACAGTGTTAAAGTAGCGTGTCGTGGTATGGGAGAGGGGTACTGGAGCTACCACTCACAAGTTTAGTTGAGGAGTTTAAATGTGCAAAGGTGAGTCGTGAGATGATTTTGTCAGGATCAAAGGATGCAGTGGTTAAAGCAGCAGCAGCAGTCACAAAAGCAGGAAGGAAGGAACCTGCGAGTGGCAGTGCAGGTAGCCAGGAGCTCATTAGAGCTAAAGGATGTGATTGGCCAAATGCAGTGTGGAAGAGCGGGCCTTGGGTCAGGTGATTCATGGAAAGCTTTTAGTAAGGCCACATCACCAGAAAGAAGGCAAATGATGATTAGATTTATTTGCGATCAGGAAGAGGAGGCACGGTGTGCAACAGCAGCATCACAGGCCAAACAAGGCCAGTGGCTTCGATGGGAGAATTTAGAAAAGCGGAAGATCACTTGGCAAGAACTGTGGGCAATGAAGGCAAGTCGTATTAAGTTTTTGCTTGGAGCAACTTATGATGTCCTTCCAACACCACAAAACCTTGGACAGTGGGTAGATGAAGATCCTAGTTGTAGATTATGTACAGGGGTTGGCACGCTGAGGCATATTCTATCAGCTTGTAAGGTTAGTTGGTCACAGGGGAGGTATACATGGAGGCATAATCAGGTGCTAAGGGTGTTAGCATGTTTGTTGGACAGCAAACGCTTGGAGGTGAATGCATTGATGAGTGGTTGTAGTAATAAAGCGATTAGGTTTGTCCGTGAGGGGGATCATATTCGAGAGCAGGCACCGGCTATAAATACTGATAGATTGGGTGAAGCGTGAGATTGGAAATTGCTGGTGGATGTAGGTAAAAAACTGCAGGTCCCAGAGTGCATTGCATTAACTACACTGAGGCCAGATATGGTGCTGTACACTGAAACTAAACAGATAGTTTATTTCATAGAATTAACTGTTCCATTCGAGGATGCAGTTGACGAAGCATTTGAAAGGAAGCAGCTGAGGTGAGGGAGCATGGGTGGAAGGCAGATGTAAGACCAGTGGAGATAGGTGTTAGGGGATTTGTAGCCAACTCTGCTACATCCCTGCTTGTGCAGTTTGGCATCAGGGGCCACAAGCTAAGGGCAGCTGTGAAGGAGTTATCAGAAACAGCTGAAAGGTCTAGTCAGTGGTTGTGGATGAGGAGAACACAGACTAGTTGGGGAAATGCACTGTAGAGGAGCGGTTTCGGTGGTTGGTGATGTAGCATGTAAAGATCACATGGAACTGGTGGCACTGAGCATGCATTAACGGTGCCAGTGGGGCTAGATACAGTCTTAGTCACCAGGGAGGCCAGTGTGGATTTACGTTTGTTAAGGGTAAGGAAGGTCTGTAGAGCTAGCTTGGAGGGGGGTGGGTCTGGGACACCAGACTTCACTGTTGAGCCTTCTGGAGGTGTTGTGGGATTCAGTGAAACACCGAGGAGGGAAAGTGCCTACCTGATGACCCCTGTGAAGAGCTAGTAATGCAGTGTGTGGTTTGGGTACTCATGTGATGGGTTCAGTGAGTAACCATAGATGTTAATTATGGTTCAGAGAGGACTAAAATGATCAGACAAAAAGTGGGTATTTCAGCTTGTATATTTATCAGAGAATGAGAGAAAAGAAAACATAGACATGGAAGATCTTATGATTGATGTTTAAATAAAATCACAGAACAGAGCAATGGATCACAGGACTAAAGATGCTCTGATCAGGTTTTATGCACCGAGAGTACCAATCACCGAAACCAATCACTGATACCGATCACATAGATTGGCTGTACATTTTTTTATTTAATTATGAAGAATGCTATGTGATATGGAAAAATGAACCAAATAAAACATCTTAATTTAGACAAGAACATGTTTTTCTTTTTAAAGAGAAAACCTTAAAAAAAAACCTTGCAGGCACAATGCAGCAACTATTCAAGTCAAAAGGACAACTGAACAATATTTACATTTACCAGCCATCAGTATCACGATTATTATCAGTCTGAAAACAGGCTAAATAGTGCAGAAATCAAATAAATCTCACAACATTGCTTAAATCAGTGTAATGTACATGTAATGTAATGTAAATCAATTAATGTCAAGTAAAAAAGAATTCATTCTTTTCAGAAAATATTCATTGTCATTCATGCGCATCTCAGCTTTTTCAGTAATGAGTCTGTCCCTGTGCTCATGCACAGTGTTGGATGCAGCGCTGAATAAGCACTCTCCACATTTGTGCAGTGAGCTTCAAAAACTCACCAAACTCCGCCCAGTGTTTGTTTTTTAAATGCTGTATTAAATTTGTTGTGTTGAAGCATTTTAACGCCCTAAGATACTTTTCCGTTGCATGTGTTGCAGGATGCAAACTTTACATCATACTGTGTAACATAAAAGTTCCACATGGCAGACATATTTGTTTTGTTTAGGATTTGCCACTGCATGCCGGTGCAGTGTGATGGAAAGGGGGGCGGGGGACACTGCACACAGTGCATCTGAAGGCTGCAGATGTGAACTACAAGTGACATATTTTTGTGATTGGCAATGAAAGGCATTTATTGGCACATGCTGATCACATACCTTTTCAAAGAAATTAGCCAATAATGACTGTTGGCCATTCAATTAGAACATCACTACCCGGAACTAAATTTAGTAAATTTACCCATGTAAATTTAGTTAAATCAAAAGAGGGATAAATATGATTTCTGGTTGGATCAGGTTTTGGTTGTGATGGGTTTAGAAAAGTATATAACAAAGACAGCCCATTTGCTAATATGACATTGATCCAGACAGGACAGGCTAATGTGGTGACACTGTCTGATGGTGGATTTTGTTGGAGATCAGAACATTATCAGGAATGATCTACAGAACAGAATTCATCAGACTATAGTGAGAACACGCTGAGACTCAAACAATGACATGTTTTGTCCTTAGAGTCCATATAATCACACAGAGCTCAAGTAAGGAAATGCTAGCTTTCGGCCAGTTTGATTGGGAGACACGACTTGAATAGCAGTCTATTGTTGCATAGCTTAATAGACTTTCAAAGAACATGAAATAACAGCAAAGAATTCATCAAGCACAAGAATTCAATACAAAATGTAGGCCCTGCTCATTATTAGAAATAACCAATTCTTTGTATAGCAAAGAAAAGCGTCTTTATGCACCATTTTGATGATAACATTCCTCATATGGCACATTCATTTAGCCACACATGTTCAGTGGATGTGGTAAAATAAGATCTTTCCTTTGTAAGCTATGATCCTTCTGCTTAGTTTTTGTGCTCTCTAAAACCTACCTCAATAGTATTCAGATTGGACTGAAGTGAAGAGCTTTTAGAAATGTTACTTGTACTACTTTATTGCAAAATTACATATAAATTATAGATTAATTACATTGAATTATTCTAAGTCTAAATCTATATATTAAAGGGACTTGATATACCCATGTGAAACAAGTTAATATAGTCAACTGATGGTCTTAATGACATGACTGTTAAATAATTTGTTTAAAATACTGTAACAACAGGTTTAATCATAACAGTCCCTTTTCTCAGCCTTTCTATTCAGTTCTGCTCAGAATGGCTGGTTTGAGCATCTGTTCCTGCTCACCACACCCCCTATTCTAAGAAGTTGCACAGAGATTCTAGCCAATGAGAATTAAGCTTTGTCACTTTTACTCAAGCAAATCAAAGCTGAAAAATAATGTAACCGAAAATCACCACTATCTCCACTAACGCATAAGAGCAAAACAGCACTGCAAC
>BRDA01031896.1:2500-15437 GCA_036984385.1 Crenuchus spilurus | reverse complement strand
TTCAGGGACTTTTTCCTTGTTCTTGGCTGAATTAGAAAGGTATGTGTTACTCAGAGATAGTAATGCCTCTTAGGCTGCAGGAGGCGAGTTCTGATAAGGCTTCATGTGAGAGAACTAAAGAGTGCTTTAGTGGAAATGCAGTTTGTTTCTCTGTGTCTTTAATGAAAAACATTTCTAAGCCAATTTAGGAACTAAAGCCTTGTACGGATGAAAGTGTCTGCTGTTGTTCAGTGAATTAGTGAGCTCTGCGGGGACAGGGGGACCATAGTTGTAGTTAATTATAGTCATCTTTTGTGCCACAGTAAACACTTCAGCTGTTGCAGATATGCTGATCTAAGGCATTTATTATTGTACACCTCCTGCGTGTTGTTTTCATCGCAGACTCAATAAAACACTTTCACAGGGCAGCTTCACATGTGTACTGCCTTAAGCAATAAGGAGAGACCACCCACATCTATCTGTGTGTGTCCAGTGTGTCCGTACATCACACAATATGTCCAAATGTTTGTGGACACTCCTTCTAATAACTATGTTAAGTTACACTCATTGCACAGCTTGTCTAGTCCCTGTAGAAAAGTACTGCCAATAGAATATGACTAAACATGAACCTATTGGCACCATGTCTAATGCCAGGTGAGCTAGAGTTGCCCATTATTGATCTGTGGAGAAGTGGAACTGTGTTCTGTGCTCCATACAGTACTTTAGGGATGAGTTAAAGATGAGGTGGTGGTGTTGATCAAGCAACATCCTGACCTCAGTAACACTCTTGTGGCTAAATCCTCACAATAATCAAAGCTTCAAAATCTAATAGAAATCCTTTCCTGGACAGTAGAGACACTTTAACACCCAAAAATTTAGAAGAAATGGATGTTTGTCCATGCAATATATGATCATCCTAGTCCAGTAGTGTACTAGCCAGGGTTTGACAATGCTGCCAGGCCAGGAGACAGAATAACTGGTATTGATATGACAATTGTATAATTACTCAAAATGGAATGTAATCATAATGTTAATTATAGTTTAAAGGTCATTACACACTGAATGTGACACAGATCACCCATCCATCTATTTAGGGTCGCAGCGAGTCCCATACCCACTCATCGGGCGCAGGGCAGGGCATTACAGGAAAGAGCACCAATCCATCACTGGATGCACAAACACACACACACACACATACATAAAAAGACAATTTAGGGTGCTTTCTCAACTACAAATTTCAAAGCTACCTCTTGTTTGGTCAGACTTTTCAGTTTGGTCCGAACCAAATGGTGTGAAAGCGGCCACGAACCACAGTCCAGACCAAAGGAGCAAAATTTGGTCCGACCAAAAGAGGTGGTCTCTGTCTGGATCTATTGAACCATGTTCTGGTTCGTGTGCAGTGTGAAAACACTTTTCTAGAAGCTTCGGACATTTGTACCAAATACAGGAAGTTGACGCAGGCAGTAACAACATTCAACAACAATAACAGAAGGAAAATAAGCAGAACAGCAGCAGAAATTAGCCGTAGCACATGGAGTGAGGAGGAGATGACATGTTTAATATAATTTTGGTCCGATGAAGATGTGAAAATTCAGCTTGAAAAATGATAAAAATGCTGAAACATGCAGCATCTTTTCTGAGGATGAGAGAGATGGGAGATGACAGGACGACAGAGACAGAGTAAACTAAACTAATGAAACTGCAGCAGTGGTATATAAAAGAAGTTTTATTAAGCGTCAGACGCATGTCCTTCTACAAACCAATCAGTGTCGAGTGTAGGAAGACACATGGCACATATGTGATGATGACAGCATGTGTGCGTGTCATAATAAAAGTCTTTGGTGCGCTCGTAAAAATGCAGTGTGAAAGCAAACCTAACCTGACCAAATATATACAAAGTAACAAACACACAAACCTTGGTTTGGCCCATGATCCGGATTTTCAGGTATTAAAGCACCCATAGAGTACCCAGTTTACCTGACTTCCATGTTTTTGGCATATGGGAGGAAACCAGAGACCCTGGAGGAGTTAGAACATGGAAACTCCACCCAGATGGGGACTTGAACTCAAGCAGTGAGAGGCAAGCATGCTAAGTTACCATAATGCAAATCAACGACACAAAAATATGAAGCTAACCATACTATTCACTCCAAATGAAGCGAGATTTTTCATAATTTTGCTGCCTCGTTCAAACAGAAAAATGGACACAATGTCTTTTTCAGGTATCATTTTGATCTTCACTGAAAAATGCAAATGCAAACATCGGGTCATCTAATTTTGGATAAAACAAAAGGAACATGAAGTTTCATCATCTCATTTAAGCTGTAACTTCATAATGAGTGCTTTTGCAGATATTTTTGGATGTCAGTAGCTGAGTTTCAGTTGCTGTTGGAAATGTTAACCCCACATTAAACAAAGCAGAGGACAAACTACAGAGAGCCTGTCGACACAGTGTGTCTGAGGAAACTAGATTTCATTATCTGTTCATCAAAAAGGACAGGATGCTGAGACACAAATACGAAAAACTAAAGCTTGTTGCTATGTCAGTGCCAGAAACAGCTGTGATTGGTCGAGTGAGTTTGCATCACCTGTGAAAGTCTTGAACCCGGCAAACTTCTTTCTCACAGTTTAATACATACTTTTGCAACACACTTTTGTGTGTAAGCATGTTAATCAGTCACAGGTCCAGAGAGGTATTTCACAAAGCAACCGACACACCACAGTGGACCAGTTAACCTCTATAATGAACAGGAGCAATGAGGAAAGTGTCCGGGATCATCATTGAGTGAACACTGGGCCTGTTGTGTTTATCAGTGTAACAGTAGTACACAGTAAATCTGCCAGTGTTAAATCAACACTATTAGAGTTAAATTAACACTGAGGGTGTCAAAATGTAACACTCCCAGTGTTAATTTAACTCTAATAGTGTTGATTTAACACTGGCAGATTTACTGTGTATGAGTATACTGTCCATTCATGAACAGTTCTAATGTGCACTGCTTACATCCACAGTGGATGACAGTTTGCGTCCTTGCTCGTTTTTGTTATTTCTCAGCTGGATTAAACCCTTGCAAACAGAAAGTCAGTAGCAGTCTGACTGAGAGACTGTGCAGTGGATTAATGTCGGCGAGAGAATTGAGACATAAAGCTAATCCTGTGAGCCAACAGCTTGAGGACATTAGATGAGATTCTATAAAACAAGTCAAATACACTGTTTATCCCAAACAAAACCTGCTTAAAGCAGAAAATCAACTCGTTTTCTCACCCATATCTTCTGGATGTTCATTAAGTACAGAAGTCTTTGACAAATATATAAACAGCTGTTCAGTCTTCCATCAGGCTGTATTTAACAAGATTATTTATCAAGAAAAGCTGGGTTCTAGTGATTAACAATGTAGACACAACACATTTACTTAACGTACTGAAGAATTGACGTAAAACCAAATGGATGCAGTTTGTACAGGTTGAGTGAAGTTTTGTGCTGTATTTTTACAAGGTGACTATTGAATTCTAGTGTTCATTAGGAATGTTAACCTTGCAACTCAATTTTTAGACTAAAGAGGCACAAACATGTTTTCACCGACCATTTAGGATAAATGTGAAAATATGAAAGTATAATATCTGGGTGAACCACTCCTTTACAGTTTGACCATGCCAGCTCTGACCCAGGACTGTAGAATTATGTCACTGCACAGGTGCATTTAATTATGCTGTCAACCAATCAGAATCAGCATCTCTAAGTGGCAATTATCCAGTTAGGAGTTGCATAATCAATGTGTTAATGTATAATTCATGCACTTGGTGGGCAAATGAAGCTAAAATTGGAGTAATACCACAAATCTAATGATAGACTTTCATCTCTGCCCACTCTTCTTCACAAACCTGTCATTTTTATACAGAAAATGGTGAAAATGAAGGATAGAAGGGGTATGTCTTTATTACACTTTTTCGCACAGGTGGCGCATTCAGAAGTTGGAACATGTACAAGTATTGGGACACCTGGCCAATAATTTTTTTCAGAAATCAAGTGTTGTGTTAGCAGGCGCTCTACAGTCTCTACAGTTCAGAGGCTTTCTGCTAGATTTTGGAGTGATCACCACCACCTCCTCATCACCAACTCATCCTAAAAGGTACTGGATGGAGCAGAGAGAACATAGCTCCATTGCTCAATGCTGGGGCCTTTATACTCCTCTATCCTAACACTAGAAATGTTGCCAATTGGTTCATGTTTATTTGTATTTACCAATGACCAACCAAGGCAGAGTCTTCTGATGGGACCTTACTGGTGCATCTCCAAACAGCAGAATATGGTGAAAATGTTTATTTGTGTTCATAATTTAATACAAAAAGGTAAACTGTCCTATATTTATATTCATTGCACGTGCAGTGGCATTTCAAGCCTGTTTTATTTTCATCTTCATACTGTTTGAATAGTAATTTACCTCCAAATGACATATTCTAATATGTCTGAATGTCTGATCTGCATGTAATATATAAAAAATTTGACAGTTTAACATTTTTGAATGAACCCTATGAAGAACAACGACCTTGGGTGTCTTGAGCATGGTCTCTTGGTGGTTAACACGTTTGGCTCTTATCTCTGGGGTCATGGGTTTGAGTATTCATCTGAGTAGAATTTCCATGTTCTCCCCGTGTTCTCTGGAGTCTTTTCCTCCCACAGTCCAAAAACATGGAGGTCAGGTGAACTGGATACTCTAAATTGTCCTGGTGTGTGTGTATATGGCCAACAATGGATTGGCACTCTAGGGGGTAGGAGGTCTCTTCAAGACTAACCAGGATTAAGTGGTTAAGATAATGCATGGATGGACAACATCCTTAGTGTAGAGTTAAAGGAGAAGAGTAAAGGCAAAAGTAGCTGTTTCTTGGCTTTATCTTTAAAAAGTAAATCAGTTCTGTTTGTAAAAAGGAGATTTAGATGCTGGTGTCATAGTTTGGCCACCTATCATGTGTCTTAACTAAAGCATCCGTGTCATTCTCTGTCTCTTTTCAGGGCCACCCCGCATCACTGAAGCTTTTGATTGAGGCGGAAGGCGAACAGCTGCTGCTCATTCTGCAGAAAAATGAGTAAGTGTCCCTCTTTCCTTCTTTCTCCCTCTCTCTCTTTCTCTCTTGTTGTGAGAGGATCTTTTTAGGAATATAAATTGGTGACAGATGCTTGTGTTGCTTGACTCAGTGACCGACTTTGGGACAAGCTTGTCCTCTAACAGCAGAAAAAAGTACACGCCTCCCACACAGCCCTTCAGTCTTCTGGAACGAAACCTCATAAACTAGAGGTCCTGAATATATAACATGCTGATGGAAACAAGCTTTTGTCCTTGAAATGAGTTCAAATACATTGATGATGGAGAGCCTGGCCTAGACGCTGGTCCACATTCAGTTTCACATGAATTTTGATTCATTTCTTTATTTCATCTTTACTACATATTCAGTTCTGCACAGCTCTTCAGCAGTCTCTCAACAGCATCCTTCAACTCGTGCCATCTGCCACATGTTTGAGGAGGATTTTCATAATGGAAGCAGCACACACTTTATTGCAAGCCGACACTCTGATGCTTTTAAGCCTGGTCCATCTCGAAGCCTGTATTCATGTGAATTCATCCTCCTAGTGCTAACTGCCTTAAAACAGGATTAACCTGGACTAACAGGATTAAAATGGGATAAAACAGTGATTAACCTTCAGAAGTTGCTCTTGTCAAAAGTATTAACAAAGGCACATTGTATTTTATATGTATTTTTAAGTACTCAATTGATATTTGTAGTAGTGTTAGGTTTAGGATCTGTTTTCTATCACTATATAAAAAATCCTCCATACTGTCATTGTTGGCTCCACTGTAGCGAGTTTGTGAGTGAGAACACATTCATAATGCAAATCAGATCACATATCAGGACTTGTTATTGATTTATTTGATTCATTAACCCTCTGGAGTTGGTGCTCCAGCCAGCGGGATATTAACAAAATTCTGCAAAAACCCTTATATAACTGAGTGTAATGTCCAGTGGTGGCGTGGAGACAAGAGACAGTAGCAGAAGTCCAATAGACAGTATTTATTAGATCCATTGAAGACAGAGACATACAATGATGCTAGGGCTACAAACACTCATGTGGATACAGGTACAGATGCAGGTACAGATAGCAGGTACACATAGCAGGTACATATAGCAATGACTGACAAAGACAATGACAACAAGAGGAGAATATATGTGGCAGTAATCAGGACACAAACTAGGGAACAGACCAGAACAATGATGTAACATCACAGAGGGTGGAGACATGACAAAAAAACACCAGGAAATGGGTGAGGGCCAGGCGAAGATGAAACAGTGAGATTTTGTCCTAGTAACAAAACAAAACATACTCCGGAAACCTTAAAGGGTCTACTTTTGAAATACATATAGCTTGAATTGAAATATATTTTTAGATTCTTGTGAGAGGGGCTTAAATAAGCAGAGACATGTCTGTGAGAGTGACTCAGACGGCTGCGCATATTTTCTTGTCAAAAGAAGCTCTGTCATTCATATGATAATGACATGGTAATTCCACACATTCCATTGGTCGGTTCCAGCGGCCAGGAATGTGTGGAATCTGAACCGAACAAAGACCTTTAACCTGAATGTTCACACCTAGGGTTAGTGGCTGAGGAAAAGACAGTGTCACCTCACATTTCTTAAGCTTTAGAAATTAAACCACATGCAATTTCTAAAACCTGTAATGACTGGTGTGTAGCAAACTGTTTATTCAGTTCAAAGCTCAAAATCTTGGCTTTGTGTGTTTTTCACAGTATATCAGAACATCTGAAAATAGTTTTTTGGAAAGTTTAATTTTAGAACATATTGAATAAATAATTTTATGACACTCTTACTGTTTTGCCACTGTTGTTGCTGAATTTGTGCTGAACAAAATCCTGTGTAATTTTAGATATGTAATTTGTGAAAACGTTAAGACATTTCAGACTACAGTACATCAGAGTGTGAAATATCCTCAGACTCCAGAGTGTTAAAGTGACTTAAGTGACTGCTTGTGATACAATCATAATGCCTCTCTGTAGATCTTCACATTCTCTACTTATTAAAATAACTGCATTATTATTAACTTCCCGTGTATTTTTAGCTATTGCTTAAGGCCAATTTATAGTCTGAGGGACAAGTGTTGACCACCAAATTAACTTGTGGTGGACAGATGGTGTAGTGCTTTAAACTGGATAGAACATCATTATTGTTTTTATATAGATCCATATTAAAATGTTTCCACTCTACGCAAGAATCATGTCAATGCAGTGGATGTCTTAAGCTTGCAAATGTTTTTTTTTTTGCTCATTTCCAGAGAAGTTGGAACATTTCCTAAAAATTCAATAAAAAATTAAATCTAATTCACTAATTAACTTTTATTAATTCCATTTGTTAAATATTAAGAAATTTAGAAATTGCTGCCTCTCAATTCACTATGTTGGGACAGAGGCATGTTTACCTGCTAATTGTACGTTATAATCATTTTGGAATTGAAGGTAGTAATTGTTGCAGCTAGTGGAATTTTTGCTCATTCTTACTGTAAACAAAACTTGAGCTGCTCAACAGTCTGTAGTAATTGTTGTCCAATTCTCCTCTTCATGATGCTCAATAGAAGACAGATCTGGACTGTAGGAAGGTCACTCTAGCATCATGAAGTGTAGTCTGACATCATCCTGTGAAAATAGACATGGCGTTTCTGGGAAAAGATGTCATCTTGTGTCAGCATATGTCTCTTCAAAATGCTAATGTAAGTCTCCACATTAATGGTTCCTTCACATATAAACAGAACACCCCTGTTATGGGCACTGATGCACCACCATGCCAATACAGATGCTTATCTTTGGCACTTAGAAGCTGAGGTCTATTTTCCTAAAAACAAACTGAAACACGGACTCATCTGACCACAGCACATATCCAGTGTCTTTCAGTCCATTTCAGATGACTATGGGCCCTGAGAACTCACCAGTGTTTCTGCACAAAAATAATATGGCATTCTACCTGCCAATCAGCAACCAGGTGGGTAGATGGCACTCTCTTCCCATCACTACTAAGTAATGTATTCTGGCTCAGGTGTCTGCCAGCTGATCCATCAGAGCTGGGAATCCTGTGCTTTCCTCTGAGTGTGTTGGCTGTGACAGTGTATTGGCAGCAGTTGGAACAGAAGTAGGTGCTGACTTCACATGCATTAGAGGATGCCTGTGCTATTCTTCACCCTCCTAGAGTATGACAGCACAAGTGATTGGGAGAATCCTAGCACATTGATTGTCCATTCTATCATTGGGGGGGGTGGTGGAGGAAAAAAAAAAAATAAAAATAACAATAATAAACAGCATCATCTTAGCATAATACATTCAAGTTGCATTTCTTTATGCTGTAGCAAACTGCTAAGTAACAATGATTGGCAACAATGATATGGCATCTGTGACATCCAAGCTGAGTTCATTCCACACCAGTATTGCTCATAATATATGATGACAGTGTACACTTTTTAAATGAAATGAACTACAATATTCTATTTTTTGGAGATGCCCTATTGTCCTTTGCTGATGGTCCTGAAGACAAATAAAGTCTCTTAAAGTACCAACCCGGCAGAGACCCACCTTACACATATTTAGCAGAGGCCTGAGTCAGTGGAGCTTTTCAGTGACCACTGATATGGAAAAACAAGATATCTGATGTAACATTTAGTGAACACAGTACATTTTACATTCTACATTTTACAGCTAGTAGAGAGGAGCAGCAGAAGTAGAGTGGATCTGCTTTGGTCTAATGAGTCCGGGTTGGTGCCATTTCTTGATAGAACCATCTCTGAAAGCATCTGAGCATTAACGCTGGCAGATTCAAGCCTGGGGCTCCGAAAGGAGCACAACAGAACCTAATTACAGAATCTGCTGCACATGAAACTGAACATGGTGTGTGTTAGGACAGCTGGATGCTTGTGAAACTCATTTGCTGTGGAGTGTGTAATTTGCTGAGCGGTCAGAGAGAGAGAGAGGGAGTCCTCAAGCGAGAGCGTTAAAAAAAGAAAAGAGTATGGGACTGGGTAATGAGATCAAACCTGGGTCATTATTGGAGCTCAAGAAGTGGAACTGAAAACTCGCCCATTTAGTCATGTGAAATTGCTTTTGACAGAGAATAATGAGAAACTGCGCTAATAATTTGAAGTGTGTCCTCTTACTCATCAGACTGTTAAAGGAAGGAAAATGTCTCAAGATGTCAGATAGAGGAGTGGAGTACTAGTAAAGTGCCATGGATTCTATGACCAGCACTTGGGTCAGTAATTTAAAAGCTTTATTCTACAAGACACTGCATTGTAGATCTTTTTGAGATGTGTCTTTTTATGTGGCTTGGTGGTTAACACGCTCTCAGGTTCGAGTCCCCATCTGGGTGGAGTTTCCATGTTCTCCTTGTGTTCTCTGGAGTCTTCAGTGTCCTCCCACAGTCCAAAAACATGGAGGTCAGGTGTATTAAGCACTCTAAATTGTCCTCGTGTGTGTGTGTGTGTGTGTGTGTGTGTGTGTGCGTTCGTGACAGGCAGTTGATTGGTACCCTGTCGTGGATTTAGCTAAAACAGTGTAATGCCCTGCCCTGTGTCCAGTGAAGGGGTAGAGGACTCACATGGACCCTGATCATGATTCATCAAGTCCAAGCTTCTTTGGCTTAGAACTGGAGCTATGAGGTTAACATTGCTAACAAACACTAGAACTCAATAGTCACCTAAGTGAATCTGCTGAAACAGCCTCCAGACCTCAGTGAAGGTCTCACAGACTAGATGATGCACTTTAGGACACACTGCTCCTGCTCGTCCATTGTCAAGGGTTTTAAAAAATGTTTATCCTGATTTTATGGAGTAAATGTCTCTTTTTTGTACTAAAAATGTCTCACTTTGCACTAAATTTGGATTGTTGTTTTTTTATTTTACCCCTCATTTTCTCCCCAATGTACTTTAGTGGCCAATTAACCTGCACCTTTTATGAACTGTCCCCATCACTATCACTTGCAATGTCTTAACTCTCCTGGGAGGGGGCAGACAAGCACAGGCCTCCTCCAATACCAGTGACGTCAAGCCCCTTTTTTTTAAGTGCTGGTGATACATCGCCGCCAGGCAGCTACCGCACTCAGAGAAACGTACAGATCCCCAGTTCTGATGGATTGCCCAACACACGCCCAATTCAGTCAACATTGTTTACAGTGCTAGGAAGAGTGCGCCATCTTGCCCAGCCAAAGAGAGAGCACGACCAATACAACTACTCTCGCAATCTTCGGATCATAGTGGCAGCACCTTAGTCTGCTGAGCCACAGATTTTGCATTGTTGCTGTGAGGATTTAATTGTATCTAGCCACAAAACAGGTCTAGTGAGGTCAGGATCACCACCACCTCATCCCCAACTCATCTCAAACATACTGGATAGAGCAGTTCCACTGCTTTATAGCTCAGTGCTGGGGGTTGCGCCCCTCTAGTCCACCTGGCATTAGACATGGTGCCAATGGGTCCATATTTAGTGTTATTCTGTTGGTAGAACTTCTCTACACAGACAAGCTGTGTGTGTGCATCCTTGTCAGTAATGTGTACAATTTACAGAAGCTTATTGCATGCATTACAAAAGGTGTCCACAAACATTTGGACACATAGTGTTTGGCTTACTGTGAGGTTTAAAAATGAAAAACTCAAGTTGCCACCTTCTTGATCAGCTCATGTGATGATCTAGAATCAGTTTTTAGTTTAATTACTTATTTGTGACAACAGTAACTCTGAGTAGCTGAAATCTGAATCAAGATCAAGTCCTTTACCAGCCATGCTGCTGTCTGCCTGTAGTGCTGAGGTCATTTAAAACTTTAATCTACAAGAAGATGCATTTAAGATCTTTTGTGGAGATATGTCTTTTTATATCAGTAGTGACAGGTTCATATTAGCCTCTTTGCATAGACAGGAACTCATTTCATGGGGGAAGAAGAAATGCTAAATGTAAATCAGTGCCCTCATACATTTCGGGGTGATACAGTGGTAATCAGAGCTGTAAATGTACATGTTAGCAGCTGCTACAGTTTCTGTCCTCGTCTCTACTTGGTCAGTTCTCAGTGATTCATAAGCAAGTCGAATTACTTTGACTTTGGCAGTCTTTGACTTTCAGTTTTTACGTTTATATGACCAGTCTTACATCATTAGCTGATCCTGATTGTATGGGGTTCACATAGAAGGTGGCAGCCAATAAAATGTGATTAAAGATACTTTGATTTTGAGTTCTAGGAACGTTAAATGTGAAGGAATTGCAATACAATACAGTGTTATTAGGCATTATACAATTAAGACAATTAGCAAACAATGGGTAGCCATGGCCTAATGTTACAGGAACTGAAGGATCGTTGGTTCTGTTTCTTGAACAACAGAACACACAATCATGGCCACACTCTTTAGGACGGGCTCTTTTTTCTAACCCTGTCATTAGTTGTGATTATCTCAAGCTGTGACAGGCATATGAAATGCATTAATGTGTTATAGCAGTAAACAGTACATTTCATAGAGGCTCACCTTGTCCTGGCTTTATTCCTAAATCCTAAAGTCTCTGGCCTCTTCTCTTGTTTCCAGAGACCACGAATTTGTCTTTATGTGTTATTGAAAAATTGGATTGGGTGTATGATTGTTTGTGTGTACAGGCCATGAGGAATTGCTTGTATATATGTGATCCTGGTATGGTTTTTCCATAATTCTAGGTACAGTGTGGTGGCTTAAATTCCTTTTTGAGTGGTTTGCATCATGTTTCTTCAGTCATATTTTGTGTATTGTGTCTGGGATCTGGGAGAAGTCATGTGTTCTCCTAGAACACTGTGTGAGTTGGAGTTTTGAGAGGAAGGGCCAGAGAATGGAGTGATTGGCATTTCACTTGTTCCATCCTGCTGCACCAGTTCAAACCCTGGATGCGGCATATTTAGTAAGTTTGTGGGGTTGTATTATGTTCTGCTCTCCCTTAGCTGTGCTTCAGCCCAGCTTGGTGGCATTCTGCTCTGAGTTTTTCTTTAAACAGGGCAGCACTCCATTACTAGCCTTTTGTGTGGTGATTTAGACCGTTTCCACAGTGCTAATGGGGTCTAGTCTTCTATTAGACCATCTTGTAACTCCAAGGCTGAAAACACACAGGAAGAATATGTATTCCCTGCCCTACTCAATTAATTAGTTTGAACTGATGCTGAAGTATTATATAGTGAATATATATCATCCAACATCATGGTTCTCTTCTCCAGACATACTGACCCACTGACCTACACTGTATAATGCTTGGCCTGCTCTGAAAGTCCTATTTAATTACCAAACCCTTCCTTATGTGGGTCAACTACATTCAGAGAAGATAGTAATGTGTGCTAGACTGGAGATGAGAGAGAGAGAGAGAGAGAGAGAGAAAGAGAGAGAGAAAATAAAAGAGCAAAAGAGAGAGCATGCACACAAAAAAGAGAATGAGCAAGAAAAAACCGAGAGCATGAAAGAGACAGATAAAGAGAGACACACAGAGATAAAGACAGAAAGAGTGTGAGAAAGACAGAGAAGAAGAAAGAGAAAAGAGAAAGGAAGAGAAAAAAGAGTGAGCAAGAGAGAATGTGTGTGAACGAGAGAGATGGAAAGAGAGTGAGAGTGAGACAAAAGGAAAAAGAGTGAGCAAGAGAGAAAAGCAGAAAGAGAGAGAGAGAGAGAGAGAGAGAGAGAGAGAGAGAGAGAGAGAGAGAGAGAGATTGGGAAAAGAGATTCTGTTCTAAGAAATCATAAAATTCAAGGCTAAAAGGGCAAAAGTCACCATGTTGATTCAGTTGCTTTGTGCTGGTTGTTTGTGTGGTTTGTGTGGATGGAGAACTCACAGGGAAACGTCTGAGGATGTTGGCAGTCAGCCCTGCTCAGTCTGATCAAGACCAGTTGTTTAAACATTACAATGCTCTGTGGAGA
>BRDA01031878.1:0-24974 GCA_036984385.1 Crenuchus spilurus | reverse complement strand
TAATGGGCTCAAGACAAGCAATCATGGAGTGTGGATGATTGGATGAAAGTGATGTTCAATGATGAATCATGACTCTGCACTGGCCAAGTAGATGTGAGAATGTTTGTCTTGTGCTTTTCTAAAGAGACATAAAGAAGACTGCCTGAAGAAAACGAATGTACCCACACAATAATGATTTTGTGTATTCAGCGCATATAAGTGCCATAGTTGAAGATTTGGAACTGTCTATGTTACAGTGTTCACAGCATATTTTTTTATTTTTACTCTAATGCTGAGGCATGTACTTTTGACCAGTTAAGAGAATAAGACCCAAATATGCATAGCCTCATCTTTAGTAATCACCCCTTGGAGGTCAAATTTTGTGAAGCATAAGTAATTTATGGAATATATTTTGCATAAATTAACTCAAGAAGTCAAATTCCATTACAGTCATTGTTCTTCAGTTTCAACTTCAGCTCTGGGCTAATTTTAGTTTAATTAAACCCTAGGGGATTTTTTGAGCTCTGAGCAATAATTCTTAATCTTTGTTCCAATTTGAAATTAAATTGTGACTTGATCAACAGCACATTGATATTAATGTTGTAAAGTTTTGTGCTGATTTCGGTGACTCAGACACTTTTCCCAGCTGTTCTTTATGAAACAGATACTTCTTTCTCTACCATGACATGAGTGCTGTGATGCAGAAATGAGTGATTGTTTCTGATCAGTAGTCATACTGCTGGTCCTGCTGATCATTTAACAGAGCTAAAGATAGCGCTCTAATGTGATAGCTCATACCTGGTGCAAAGCTCCAATGATTTTGCGCGTCTCCTGATAGGTTGTCTCTGGGCTCCAGTGGGCGTTCAGTTGTTTCAGTCGTGTGGCAATGCGATTGTGCTCCCTTACCCACAATGTGTGCAGAGCAGAGAGGGGTAGAATCTCATTCACTCTGCTATCTCCAGCAAGAAAACACTCCACACGCTCTTTCGGCCCAGTGCCAGGCTGCTGAAGGCATGCAGATGGTGTGCTATTGACGAAAGGCAGGTATGGGTGACCACCGTGGTCAGTGTATTTACTGTTAACTGCTAGCAGGCCTTCTGAGCTTGAAAGATTCCTCAGAGCATTTTCTAAGTCCACATTGTGTCCATACACAGTCGAGGCATCTAGGAAGGAAGTGACTGAATTCATCTGTTGTCTCTGTAGCATCTGTTCTGCTTGCAGAGTGTCTTTTGGACCATTTAGGCAGGCTGGTGAGGAGCGGAAAAATGGGAGACAGCTTTTACTTCTAAACAGCTTATCATGTACAGCAATCTGTGAAGCACACACACATAAGGAGAAAAAGAGAGTGCAGTTTTAGAAATGTAATTGCTCTATTTATGTTTGCCCTCTTAACCTGTTTTTGCTCTGTCACCACAGCTGTCATGCAAACTGACACTATATAAGTGCTCTGTAAACAGTGTCTCATGTAATCAATGTCTCATTTAGAGTGACCTTTTAAATCTTAGCCTTACCTCTGACCCACACGTATGATGCACTTGGCACACATTGTAAATGATGTGAAGTAAGTGTACTGAGAAGCCTGCTAAATGTGAGTGAGCGAGTTAGAATATGTGAATAAGTATGTACGTGAGAATGTTTATGAATAATTTAGTTCGAGAAAGAAAAACTTATACATTTTACATTCATTACATGTAAAGTGATATATTTCAAGCCTTTTTTCTGTTTTTTTTTTTTTTTATATAGTAATGAAATCAAACTCAAAATGAAATGTTCCATTAACCCTCTGGAGTCTAAGGGTTTGTAGTCTGACATGCCTTCACTTTTTTACAAATTACACCCATCTAAAATTATTTTTTTCCCAGACTGTTAAACTTGCTTTTGATCAGCATTAATTCAACAACAACAGTGTCAAAACAGTGAGTGTCATAAATCTTTGAGGTTATGGATTTCTTATTTTTATTAGCTATAAGTCAAAGCCAAAATAAATACTAAAATGTCACTTTAATTAATCAATATAAAATATGACAGTTTAACTTTTTGAATTAAATTAATTTTACATTTTTCATATTTGTGTGTAAGTGACTGAGTGAATATGTGATTTTGAAAAATTTTTTTGCCAATGTGCATTTAACCCATTTGTGCAGTGAAACACTAGTGAACAAACTAGGCAGTGAGAACATGTGCCCAAAGCAGGGGGCAGCCCTATCTACAGCACCTGGGGACCAGTTGGCCTTGTTCAAGAGCACTTAAGTCATGAACCGGCAACCTTCTGGTCACAAGACCAGATTCCTAACCACCAGGCCATGGCTGCCCCCATACATGTAAGTGTATGTGTGTGACTATATTAGTATGTGACTGACTGAAGTATGTATTTAGGTATTTATGTGAGTAAGTGAATACCTGAGTATGTGAGTGAGCATATATGTGAATAAATATGAGTAAATGAGTATACGATTCACTATGTGAGTAACAAGTCAGATTAAACCCCTGGCCAAATAATTATGGAATCACCACACAGTATGTTAACACCATTATTTTTCTTTGCAGCAAACACACAAATCATAGATGTTTCATAACTGAACATTTTGGTTTCATAAAACATACCTCAAAGTAATTAAATTAAACTAATTCAATTAGTGGCCCATTTTTTCTTGTCAAGTTGAGGAAAATATGTAATCACTCAAAGTTGAAGAAAAAGTTAGGAAATCACTTTGCAATTTGCATTTCTGAAACAAATACCAGGACACGTCTAAAAATGCAAATTAGTCTGCAGTTTCAAAAGAGTGCTTATAGACCTTAACGAGCTGCTTGACTTGGCTAATTGGTAGAAAATATGACCCCAGCAAGAGAGCTGTCAATTGAAACAATGCAAAAACTTAATCCAAGAAGGTAATTCAACACAGAGGGTGTTGGTTGTTTCCCATCAGCTGTGTCTACAATTTGGTGCAAGTATAAACTAAATAGAAAGATGATTTAAAAAACATGGCTAAACCAAAGAAAATGCCAAAGCTTCAAGACAGATAAAGCAAAATACCAGTGCACAACAAACCTAATGAAAAACAAATGACCAGAAACAGTAGTCAATGTTTGTGACACTATAAGAGATTGACTGAATGAAATGGGATATACAGACAGAAAAGCCAAACAAACACCTAAACATAAGAAAACAAGGTTACATTGAGAAGCAGTCATAGAATGTGGATGACTGAATGAAAGTGATATTCAGTAATGAATCACAAATCTGCATTGGCCAAGCACATGATGCTAGAACTTTTTACTGATGCCATTCTAATGAAACATATAAAGATAAGGATAAGGAGCAAAACAAATTTCCACTGGGTTATGATATGGGGTTACATGTTACGTAAAGGACCAGAGGAGACCAGGGCAGCAAGTGAGTAGACAATTCTTGAAGCTGATGTTTTGGAAGCAGGAAAAATTGCAAATTTAAGAATCTGAGTGATGAGGGCCAAACTATGATGCAGACTATGGGCAAGAGCTCCAAGAGCAGGTCTTAGGAGCTGGACCATTGAGCAATGGAAGACGGTAGCCTGATCTGAAAAATCACATCATAGGAAAGAGATGGAACCAGGATGCCCTATGGAAAGAAGTTAAGCAAGCTTTTGCAGGATTGTGCTCTGGGAAACCTTGGGTCCTGGGAAACATGTGGATGTTAATTTGACACAAACTACCTAATTAACTAACATTGTTGCCAGGTATACTATGTTTCAAAATACACCCCTTGTTGCAATACTTTATTTTCTTATGGCAGCCATTTCTTTCAGCAAGATAATACACACTGCAAAAATGGTTCAGGAATGGTTTGAGGAACAATGGAGGTGTTGAGGTGTTGATATGGCCTCTGAATTACCAAGATCTTATACAACCTCCATTGCAAATTAGGGTATTATCAACATTTACAAACTTTAAGCTGTTTGTAATTAACAAATCAAAGAAGAACTTAAATAGCTAAACAACTAATATAACAAGTGGGTTCTCCAAATTCAACACAAAATGTAATTTTACATGATGACTGCAGTCTCACAATTATTCAACCACCTGAAAAGAATCTTAAGAAAAGAAAGTTAAGGCATTAATTAGTTGCATCAGGTGTACTTGTGATGAAAAACATCCCATTTGTGGACTGGCAGTGGTTTGTTGACAGTGTCATTTAATTGTGTGTTAGAAGTATATCAAGAGAGTTGTCCACAAAGTTAAGAGCTGACATCATTGCCTTGCACAAACAAGAAAAATGATACAAAAAGATAGCAAAGGCACTGAATGTTCCTAGAGATACAGCTGCAAGCATAGTTTTCAAGGTCAAAGTTAAAGGAACACTGGCTACACTGCCTGGATGTGGCATTAAGAGGATGCTATCACCAGCTGCCACCAGATTCCTGAGGAGACAGGTGGTCAGAAACCCTTGAGTGATCGATTGCAAAAGACTTGCAGCAAGATTTGGTGACAGCAGGCACTTGTGGTCATGCGCATACTAAACACAGAAGGTCCCCATACCAAAACTCCAAGACATAAACATCTACTGGCCCAAACGTACAAGAAAAGTCTAAGCTCCAATATATCCAGAACCATATAGATAAGCCAATGAAACAAAACTAACTTTTCAGGTCTATGTATCAGCTGTATGTGTGGAAGAGTAAGACTGAAGCATACACTGAAATGACCATCCTACAGTGAAGCATAGTGGTGGCTTTCTAATGCTCTGGGGATGCTTTGCTTACTCTGGCACTGCAGTATGGAGAGCAAGATGGATTCAGTCAAGTATAAAAACATCCTAGAAGATGAAGAACATTAGAAAAACATTTTATACAATCTGTGAGGAAGCTGAAGCTTGGACATCATTGGACCTTCCAACAGGACATTGATCCAAAGCATAACAATGATTCAAAGTCCAACAAGACTTGCAGCAGAAGTCCTGGAAGATACTGGAGTGGATGTCACAAGTGGGTTTTCCATCCACCAAGTTTTTTATGAATTTTGAAAATGAACAAAGGAACACTTGAATGGAAAAAGGCCAACATTAGGATTAGGTTTTGCACTAGGATGAGGTGGAAAAGTTAGAATATTGCTAAAGTTAAAATGTGAAAAAGGATGATGGAAAGGGATTTGAATAAATGTAAATGTACAGTTTAATTATTTACAATCTTATATTGTATACACAGCAGTGAACTCTTTGTTTTTCGTTACTGCAGTCACACCATCTGCATTCTGAAAAAGCTTGGATCTGCTACTGAACTGAGAGTAAATCCTATATTACTGTAACCCGTTTGTTAAACAGCTGAGTGGAGAAGATATTCACATTTTAATTGAAGGGATGGATAAACTAAGGGACAGAGTTTACAGTCATAAAAAGATTGAGTTAATTGTCTCAATTTTGCTTTTTTTGATGCCGCCCCATCATGAATAGTAGCTACATCAACTAGTTTCTTCTCATAACTGTAGTGAATAGACACTTACTTTTTTATTTAAAAAAATATATTAAGAATTTATTTAATATTTTTTTATATACATTTTTTGTAAATGCACATAATATTTACAAAATGTTTGGATGGATCCCAAGCCACAGTTGCCTGACGTGAACCCCATAGAAAATCTTTGGTGGGATTTGAAGAAGGCGATTGCAGCATAAAAACCCAAGAATATTAGTGAACTGGAGGCCGTTGCCCATGAGGAATGGACTAAGATTCCTCAGCAATGCTGCCAGAAGCTAAAGTCTGGCTTTGCATCATGTTTGCAGCAGGTCAAAACAGCAAAAGGGTGCTCATGTAAATACTAAAGACACTTGTTATGAATGGGTTGAATAATTCTGAGACTGCAGTAATGATTAAAATTGGCATTTTGTGTTGAAACTGCTTATTATATTAGTTGTGCTGAGCTATTTAAATTGTTCTTCTTTGATTGGTTTTATTACAAACAGATTTTAAAAATCAGTTTTGCCAATAAACCTAATTTGCAATGCGGGTTCACAATCATTTTGATTGTGTCTGTATATATAGTGTATGTTAGTTTTGAATGTAATCAGTTTTGACAAAGAGTTAACACAGTTAGTTAACACAGCTCTGTTGTTAGTGCTCTGGCTTTAACAGTTTAACACTGCTTCACCTCCTTAAACTCAGTTTTAAAGCCTTCCTTTTATTCCCATAAAATGTTTAATCCCCTCTGCTCCCCTTACAGAGTAGACAAGCACACGATGCAGCTTCACACCCCAGAGCAGGGTTACTATAGCTGCAGGCTAGAAGTTCAGGGCAGTGCTTCTGACAAAAAGGGCCATTCTCAGGCAGAGATTACTGGCAGGTCACATTCTTTTCAATTGGTCTATATTTTGCTTGTTGTGAAGTCGTTCTCTGGAACACAGCTTGCATGTTCTTAAAATAGCGCTGCTGCTTGGGGGCACTTCTTAGTGCTGCAGGCTAGCATACTGAAGATGCAGCCGGTTTTGATCTCTACGGCATGCTCAGAGAAATACATCTAGGGCCGTGCACAATGTGTTTATTTGCATTTTGTGTAATCTATCTTTAGAAAGCATTTAAATTAGACGGATGTTTATTAAAGCAGAAATGACTGATTTGCACTAGGACTGCATAATATGGATGAAGAATAAATCAGGCAGTAAAATCACTGGCTTTGACTTGAGATGAAATAAATTACATTTAATGTTACCAATACTGTTTAGAAAAGTGAAAAGTAGCTAATTACATTTTCTCATTACTGTATTTGAGTAGTGTACTCAAAGTTTTCTCTGTAACAGTTTCAAAGAGCAGATTTAACTTTTTTTTAGCCATAAAACTTTAAAAATCTTCTATTGTCAGTGTAAGTCTAACAATTTCTAAAAAATACACTGTAAATATATATATATATACGGCATATATATATTTGTTGACTCAACTGAGTCAAGTCATCATTTTGCTTTGACACAGTTATGTTGTAAAGACATGACATGTTAAGTTTATATAATGTCTCATGTCTTTACAACATAACTGAGTCAAAGCAAAATAATGACTTGACTCAGTTGAGTGTTTTAGAGTGTATGGGACTCTTAACTCTTTTTTTGTGTGCCAATTTTCTCTCCTTCCCAATGTGGTAGTAGACAATTAACCCATCCTATCTGCTAGGGCGCTCTCCCCATCACTTTGCACTGTCCCTGACTCTAGGAGGGTGAAGACAAGCACACGCCTCCTCCACTGTGTGTGATATGGCCACCGCCTCTCTTCAAATTACTGCTTGATACACCGACACTGGGGAACCTAACACGCTCGGAGGAAAGCGCAGGGTTCCCAGCTCCAAATACACCAATCAGTAGATGGCTGAGCCAGCGGACATTGCAATGTGTGACTGATAGGGACTGATTGCTCTCTTGGGCCACGACTGTTGATGGCAATCAGCCTAACATGACCGGGATTCAAACTCGCTATCCTCTGGTCATAGTGTCAGCGTCTTATCCTGCTGAGCCACTTGGGGCTGGAAACTGAACTCTTTTTAATGGAGATGAAGGTTAGCAATTACATATGATATCAAATTGCAGTTTTGAAATGTTGAAATCTGTGGATTGATTGTACTCAATTTGGGGCAACCCCACTGTCGTTCCAGGGGTTGAGGGCTGATACATGGAAGGCTTAAGAGGGCCCTTGGCTGGTCGTCTTTTCTGGACTTTTCCAAATTTCCAATTCAACCCTGTATTAAGACAGGAATTTTCAATACTCTTCATACCCCTGGATATTTAAAAAAGAATAGGAACAGGAAAATAGGACTGTTTCATGACTGTTTACACTATTAGGCAGTCAACAGTGCATGCTAATGTGTTTACTTTGTTTAATTATTATTATTATTTATGATACCTGAAGTCAAATGAAGCTCAGTATTGCTGATTATTTGATCTGTTGCACTCTCATCAGTTGAAGCTGCCACAGAGAATAGTAATGTGTGACCTGAAGACACAGTGTGAAAGACTTCATTCTGGTTCAGTGTGGATAATCTAATTAGTACTAGACATATCCAGACACCTCTTCTAATCAGTAAGTTCAGATCCTTTAAAGTGAACCCACTCCTGACACTGATGTTCAGTTACATATGCTCACAACTGGTAGAATCTCAATAAAATTGCCTTTATAACTGAAGGAGATGATGAATGTTATCATGTCCAAAGCCAGCCATGGTATAATGTCCCCCAGCAATCCCAAACCTTAGGGATGAGTGGAGTTCCGTAATGTGAGTGTGACCCATAACTAACCATTTGACATTGTTTCCTGACTTCACTAGTACTCTTGTGAATGAATACAATCAAACCATCATGGTGTTCCATCATCTACAATTGTGCTTGAAAGTTTATAAATCCTTTAGTTTTCTATAGTTCTGCATAAATATGACCTTAAACATCATCAGATTGTCACACAAGTCCTAAAAGTAGATGAAAAGAACCCAGCTAAACAAATGAGACAAAATATTATACTTGATCATTTATTTATTGAGGAAAATAATCCAGTGACATATTTGTGAGTGGCAAAAGTATGTGAATCTCTAGGACTAGCAGCTGATTTGAAGGTGAAATTAGAGTCAGGTGTTTTCATTCAATGGGATGACAATCAGGTGTGAGTGGGCACCCTGTTTTATTTAAAGAACAGGGATCTGTCAGTCTGCTCTTCACAACACATGTTTGTGGAAGTGTATCAAAGGCACAAATAAAGGAGATTTCTGAGGACCTCAGAAAAAGATGCTTATCCAGTGCTCAAAAGGCTGGAAAAGTTTACAACACCATATGTAACTCCACCAATCCACAGTTAGACAGATTGTGTACAAATTGAAGAAATTCAAGACCATTGGGTAACACTTTATATTAACTTTCATTAATAGCTCATTAACTAATGATTAATAACTGTGAACAAATCATTAGTTCATGAGAAATTCATTAACAAATGATTTACTAATGATTTGTTAACATTTAACAAACTGTCATTTATAAACATTTGTTCATGTTTAAATTCTCATGAACTAATGATTTGTTCACAGTTATTAATCATTAGTTAATGGCTCATTAATAAAAGTTATTACCGGTGGTTACCGACCATTGTTACCCTGTCCAGGAGTGGTCGACCAACAAAGATCACTCCAAGAGCAAGGCATATAATAGTCTGCGAGGTCACAAAGGACCCCAGGGTAACTTCTAAGTAAAGGCCTCTCTCACATTGGCTAATATTAATGTTCATAGGCCCACCATCAGGAGAACACTGAACAACAATGGTGTGCATGGCAGGGTTGCAAAGAGAAACATTGCTGCTCATTTGCAGTTTGCTAAAGTTCACGTGGACAAGCCAGAAGACTATTGGAAGAATATTTTGTAGACAGATGAGACCAAAATAGAACTTTTTAAATTAAAAGTGTTATGGTTAGAGAAAGAAAAACACTGCATTCTAGCATAATAACCTTATTCCGTCTGTGAAACATGGTGGTGGTAGTATCATGGTTTGGGCCTGTTTTGCTGCATCTGGCTTGCCATCATTGAAGGAACAATGAATTTTGAATTATATCAGAGACTTCTAAAGGAAAATGTCAGGACATCTGTCCATGAACGGAATCTCAAGAGACGGTGGGTCATGCAGCAAGACGACCCTAAGCACACAAGACCAAAGAACGGTTAAAGGACAGTTAACGGAAATGTTTAGTTGCAGTTACTGCTGCAAAGGGGGGGGTCACACCAGATACTGAAACAAAGGTTCACATACTTTTGCCTCTCACAAATATGTCATGTTGGATCATTTTCCTCAATAAATATATAATATTTATATAATATATAATATTTATATAATATAATAAAACCAAGTATAATATTTGTGACCGCACCAGGGATAACCGGGTCAAAGTCTTTCTTTTTCCAAATATGAGTTATATTTGTAAAGAGTACTGTTAAAGGAAGCCTCACACAAAGTTTCAGCTGATTGTCTCTCATACTTTCAGAGATAGAGCATTCTGTGTCATAGCACTGACACTCAACTCAGTTTATTTGTGTCACAAGACATTCATACAGCAGAAACGCTTAAAAATTAATCAAAATAAATCCAAATATAGCAGAAATGAAGACTAAAAGACGAAGCTGGCAAAAATTGCTCTGTTTACATCAGCTGAAGACATCTGACCTCACGTTTGGTGGATGGATACATGAGCTCAAACACATTTCTACAGTGAAGAGAAGTCGTTCAGGAGCCGAATGACGCCTAACAAGCTTGTGTACCTCCGCAGTAGAAGCAGTTCTACATCCGGATTCGAGGGGTTACAGAAACCCGTTTTCAGGTAAGATCTGCAAATTCGCTGAATGACTTACTGCACAAAAACATCTTTTTTGGTGAATTTAAGTTTTGTTTTTGATCAAAATATGTACTACAATAGACAGGGGCGTGTCACCAAATTCTGGGCCCTACGGACAAGCAGTGCCCAGGGCCCCTCGCCCCTATTATCAAATATTATTTCCTTTAATATTTAAAGGAAAATAAAATTCCAGACTCATCAAGGGCCCTTGTCCCACTTGGGGCCCTGGTAACTCAGTCCCACTTTTCCCCCCACTACCACGCCCCTGACGATAGATATCTGAGACAATTACCTTTCATTTACAGCAATAAAACCGAGTGGCTAAGTTTTGTCGCTAATGTGAGTGACAGGCTGAACGACACCATATCTCAATAAGTTACCCAGCGACTTTGGCCTGGTTTTCCCTGGCGGGGTCACATTTTTGTCTCATTTGTTTAACTGGGTTCTCTTTATCTACTTTAAGGACTTGTGTGAAAATCTGATGGTGTGTTTTCATCATATTTATTCAGAAAAATATTTAAAAAATATAAGGGGTTCACGAATTTTCAAGCACAACTGTAGTTACTTCTCAGAAGAGCAGATGCTATTAGAATAGCAAACAGGGATGAACTTATTAATATGGATCTTAATTTTAGAAGAAACATTAGATTAATAGGTGACTACATACTTTTGGACATATAGCATAGTGTAATAGTATAATATATTATATTGCTGAACTTCTTTTCTGGCTTGTCATTTATCCTGAAGAATGTCACAGTATTAGTATTCAGAAGCTGATGTGTGCTGAGGCTCAGTATGGATGGGAATAAAATGCACTATTTTGTATATCTATGGTGCTTGCCTCCTTCCCTCTGGCTGGGGACACTGAGATTAGTTACAAAACAACACTGCTCAGTAATATCCCCCATATTTCTATGAGCAGTCACTGCCCTGAAGGAGTCTCAAATGCAGCCCTATCCAGAGAGAGTCGCCTCACTGACTCCTTACTTTCACTGCTGTTTGTGGTTTGACAGAGATAAAGAAGCAATCAATGAGATATATACTTTTTAATTTTATACTCCTGCCACAGGCCCTGACATCCCTCCATCCAGCCCCACCCCCTGCACACATTTAAAACCATCTCCCCTGAACTAGAGGTCAATACATTCACACCTCTGATAATAGGAGGCTGGTCACATTCAAAAGAAATGACAAACTACATCGGAGCTTCTCCTTGAACAGGTGCTGACATGCATGATACAGTTCATAATTGCATAACGTCAGTGCTTACAGTGTAACTGTACCTACAGTCAACCGTTATTGGTGCTCCTCAAGAAACCAGACCAACAATCTTCTCAAAAATTAAGAAATTGCTTATCATTTATTATTTGTCTGTTTCTCTGTGTACTTTGTTAGCCTCCTTTTGCCATGTTTTTCAATGGACGGGACCACCACAGGGCAGGTTATTATTGATGGATTTTCAGCATTTCAGTGACTTTGTTAGTCCACCTTGTAGATGTAAAGTCAGGGACAATAGCTCATCTGTTGCTAAAGTTTATGTTCGTCCTCTAGTCCTTCACTGGTGGTCACAGGACTCTGCCCACAGGGCACTGTTGGCTGGATAGTTTTGGTTTATTCAATACTTTCACTCCAGCAGTGTCACTGAAGTGTTCAAAAATATCAGCAGCTCTGCTGTGTCTGATTCACTCGTATCAGCACAAAACACTCTAACACACCACCACCACATCAGAGTCACTGCAGTGCAGAGATTGATCAACTACCCAAACAATACTTGTTCTTTTGTGCTTCGGGGGGTTTTTGATCAATGAAGAACAGGGTGAAAGGAGCCAAACAAACTATACAGAACAACAGATGGACTACAGTCTGTAATTGTAGAACTACAAGTGCACCTATATATGGTCAGTGGAGCTGATAAAATGAACAATGTGTGTAGATACAAGGAGGTAGTAGTAATTAAGTGGCTGGTCAGTATATTTCTCACCTTTTATCTTATGTGCAGATTAGTTTTAGTCTATGTTATTTCATATTTTAGAAAACCACTGCCAATGAAAAATTCATTGATTATTAAGATTCAGATTCGGATATGAAGCAAAGTAACTATAATTTAGTTCTTGCAACAAAGACCTATATGAACCATTTTCCCTTTCATGAGGTAATCAGTTCTTTTAATTGTTAGTAGTTTTAGTAATTAGTAATTTTAATTTTGTGTTTGCACATCCTTGTACATTAAAAAAAGAACTACATATGTTTGTAAACAAATCCCCCTAAAATACTTTTGACAAAGAAAAACATTGACAAATAAAACAAATGTCATAATGTCCTTATATGATTTTTACAAAAATGCCACATGCATGTTTTTTTCATTACAATGGCTCAGTTATTGCAGCCAGAAGGTAAAAGATAAAAGAACAAAGCACTAAAATATCTTTTGAACAGAGATGTTACCTGAATTGGAAAGCATGGATTGGAGTTTTCACACATGTGTATGCAGTTATGTCCATCCAAAAAGGCAGCTGTGCTTGTGCTTTGAGGAGTGAAGGAGATGTCATGGTCTATGTACTGACCCCAGTCCACCAGTAGCTGAGAATATGCTTCATCTTCCAATGTGACCTGGCTGGAGCTTTGCATAATGCTGTTGCTGATTTCCCGGACCTTCAAATATATGAGTGGCATGATGTTCAAAGCAGGCAGGATTAATCTGATTAACATTTTCTTTTCCTAGACTAAAGTTCTTCAGTAATTGTATGTGCTGTTTTAAAGTTGCTCTCTTAAGCTCTCAAGCCTCTGACCATTTCCAAAAAGACCTTTTGAAGCTCATACATTTTAATGTGGGCACTAAGTTTCCCATTCATTTACTTAAGAGATGCCCAAGGAAGGCCAAAAAGCTCAGAGCCTGGAACATTTTGGTGCTGTCAAAATCGAAAGCTCAGAGCTCATTTTTTTGAGCATTATTTGAAACCACAAGTTACCAGAGCAAAATGTTATTGCTCAAATGTTTCTACTTTGTGTTTCATTAAATTATCATAAAATCCCATTAAAGAAATAGCAAGAGATAAAAAGGAGACTTGAGATACTGATTGTAATAAAAAATTACAGCACGGCATCAGAACTGAGAGACTCTTCTGAGTTATTTCTTTAGCAAGTATTATGTTTACTATCTCTGTAAATCTGAGAACAGTATGAGACTTAAAAAAACAACAGCATTCTTTTAACCTAATTTTTCCTCCAATGTAGTGGTAGCCAATAGACCCAGCCATCCGCTAGTACTCTCACTTGTGATGCAATGTCTCTGACTCTAGGAGGGTGAAGACTAGCACTTGCCTCCTCCAATGCATGTGATGTCAGGCTCTGCCCTCTTTTCCTACACATCAACACAGGGCAGCCAACCCGCTCGGAGGACAGCACAGGATTCCCAGCTCTGATGGATCAGCTGGCAGATGTCTGAGTCAGCCGACATTGCATGGCAGTAGTGATGGGGAGAGAGAACTACCTCCACACCAAAAGGCCATCTACCCACCGAGTGATATCTACCATGACCGTGATTCAAACTTGCGATCCTCAATATTGACCTTATTGAGATCTCAAACTATACTTTTTCTTTTTTTTTAAATGTTGTTTAGGTTTCCTTCTGATCTCATTTTAGCCTACGATATCTATACAAGATTTTTCAGGAGATTTTTCCACTGGGCTTCCATTTACATTGTGTAGCGTAAACATCTCATGATGAATAGGACAATAGAAATGGTCCAAAATGGTAATTTTGCTATACGATAAGCTTGAGTGCTCATTCTTCTCCTGTAATGTTACTGAGATAAAAGCTTTTGGTAAAACCAAGAAGATACAGATTTCATTATTGTGTAGGAGATTGAATCAGCTATATTCCAGAAAGTCTGATATTAGCAACATTAAAGCAAAGTTCTCAATCTTATTGCACAGTGTTGCACAGAATCAGCCTCTCCTCTATGCCTTTGTTTATCTGTTAAAAGTTTAAACTGAGAAATGTTTCCATTTCACATAAATGCGATATGTGATCAAAGTGATTGTGGAGCAGCGTTTGTGCTATCATTGCTGATCTCGGGAGGTGGGTTGCTGTGTGTTTGTCCTGGCACTTATCACATTGAAATGTTTTGGGTTCATCCTCATTAAAAAATGCTTTCACTCAGGAGAGAAAGCACTGCATTGGTGTTCTGCTGCCTCTCTGGAGTGGGAGGCTCAGGGTCTGCATATTTAAAATAGTGTGCATAGTGCTGCATTTTTAATGGGAGACCGCTACAAAGAAAGGACAGTGTGTGGCAGCTAAATACGCCAGAATGGGGAATTCTTAAGTATGTGCTCTGTTTAACTCATTTGGCACATCCTTTCACTCAGTTTTTAACCTTATGTTTAGTTTTGCTGTGTAATGGCAGGTTTGAGCATCTGAGAAAAGTAGCTGTTCATCAGTGTTTATTTGTTCAGAAAACAAGACTAATATTAGAATAAATATATGCATATAATATTTACATTTAAAAATAATATAATGAATAGTGATGTTGGATGTAGTCATTTTGCCATTTCCAAACCTTTACTCAAGGTAGTCCAGTACTATTTGTAGAATACTTTTAATACATGGTATGGTTAATCAATACAAATGTTAAATTACAAGTGCTGCTGATGTGATAGCTGTGAGCATGGTGTACAACATCTGGAACTGTGTTCTTCAAATTAGCTTTTAACTTTTTTTTTAGGGATGAAAAATTTGTGTTGCTTTTTTTTTATAGTATTTATATTCATTTGTGTTTATTATAATGATGTTTTGTAAGCAGAAACAAATGTATTGCCAAGATTAATTGTTTTACATTTTGTACTGCACTGTAGGGGTGTCCAAACTGTTCTTGTGGAGGTCAAAATTAAAAAAATATGTGCAGTCTCAGACTCGTAGTCCCATAGTAGTTCTATAAGAGTTTTTGGTGGTCATGATACATTTTTAAGTAGTCCAAAAACAACACTCAACCAGCTCTGAAAAAGTACTTGAAACTGCATTTTTAAAGCCCAATTCTGCACAAACTGCAAACCTGGCAACCCTGAAGTTCCTGTGCTGAGCTATGAGTTGAGCTAGCTCGTAGCCTTTGTAGTATTTTCTTGTACTTGATTAGCACAAAAATGGTTTTGTTGAGCTGACAAGCTGCTGCTAGTTGTTTCACCCTCTGTTCTTGTTCAACACCAGTGCCTGACCTGAAAGTGTGATGTTTCATTTCATAATGTCTCTTAAAATTTATAGTCCGTCATTACATTATTTCCTGACAAATTAAACATACACACTTCCCTCTGAACTCAGTGAACAAATATTCATTTTCCCAGCCTGCCTGAAATCTTCTGCATTGTGTCTATTTTTCATGTCTACCCAAAAGCTCAGGAACAGTAATGCAGGTGTAACGTTGCTAACATTTTGTGTTGGGGGGAAGGAAATGTGGAGCGGTTTAGACTCGTTTTACATGATAGTGACACCCAGTGTTCAAACTAGGAATCTTGCTTTTTTACAAACTGCTTAATAGCGGTAATATTTCTTTATGTATTTATTTATTTATTTGCGTGTTTCTTTATGTATTTATTTACATATTATTTCTAAAATACCTCACAGGCCAGTTCAAAAATGGTAACAGGCCGGAAATGACTCACGGAGTGGACTTTGGACATGCCTGCAGTCCTGTTTTTATACAGTGGACAAACATGTTGGTAAATTTAAATAAGTCTGAAATATTTTTAATTATACAACAATTACTTGGGTAAGTGTCAGGTCATGAATGCTATCAACATATCGCTACACGTTCCAGGTACATTATATTAACTGTTAATTACATTACATAATTACATTATTACATTAACTTGTTTGTCTTGCAGAGATATTTGTACTAATGAATAACAAATAAGTTACTAAACAAACAAATCATAATATGTTGTTGCTTATTACTGTTAACTTACAAACGCTGCTTGTTGAAATGTTTTATAAAAGCAATATCACACTCAAGATTGAACTATTGTACCAGTATCAGCAAGGCTGTGATTCTCTTTGGCCAAATGACCTATGATTGAACCACAGCTCTGCTGATATTCACTTACACAGCATGACCTTGAACGTGATATTAAATATAGAGTACCACTGTTACAAAGATACTGTATTCTCATTGTCCACTTCATTAGTTACACATACCTTGTATCTCTACTCATTGTCCATTCTATCAACTCTACTGTCCATATAGGTGCACTTTTTAATTCTAGAATTACAGACTGTAGTTCATCTGTTTCTCTGTATACTAAGCCTCCTTTCACCTGTTCTTCAATGATCAAGAGCCTCACAGGATTATTTAGTATATATATATATATATATATATATATATATATATAAACAAATGAGACAAGTATTATACTTGATCATTTATTTATTTATTGATGAAAATGATCCAATATGTGATATTTGTGAGAGGCAAAAGTATGTGTACCTTTGCTTTCAGTATCTGGTGTGACCCCCTTTTGCAGCAATAACTGCAACTAAACATTTCCAGTAACTGTTCTTTACCCATTCTTTGGTAGAATGACTTGTGTGCTTAGGGTCGTTGTCTTGCTGTATTACCCACCTTTTCTTGAGATTCAGTTCATGGACAGATGTCCTGACATTTTCCTTTAGAATTCTCTGATATATACGGTAATTCACAGGTTATTGTTCTGTCAATAATGACAAGCTGTCCTGGCCCAGATGCAGCAAAATAGGCACAAACCCTGATACTACCACCACCATGTTTCACAGATGAGATAGGGTTCTTATGCTGGAATGCAGTGTTTTCTTTTCTCCAAACATAACACTTTTCATGTAAACAAAAATTTCTGGTTTGGTCTCAACGTCCACAAAACTTTCTTCCAATAGCCTTCTGACTTGTGCAAGTGATCTTTAGCAAACTGCAGATGAGCAGCAATGTTCTTTTTGGAGAGCAGTGGCTTTCTCCTTACAACCTTGCCATGCACACCATTGTTGTTCAGTGTTCTCCTGATGGTGGACTCATGAACATCAACATTAGCCAATGACAGAGAGGGCTTCAGTTGCTTAGAAGTTACTCTGGGGTCCTTTGTGACCTTGCCGACTATTACACGCCTTGCTCTTGGAGTGATCTTTGTTGGTCGACCACTCCTGAGGAGGGTAACAGTGATTTTGAAGTTCCTCCATTTGTACACAATCTGTCTGACTGTGGATTGGTGGGGTCCAAACTCTTTAGAGATGGTTTTGTGACCTTTTCCATCAGCATCAACAGCATCAAAAACTCTTTTTTCTGATTTCCTCAGAAATCTCCTTTGTTCATGCCATGATATACTTCCACAAACATGTGCTGTGAAGTGCAAACCTTGATAGATCCCTATTCATTAAATAAAACAGGGTCCCCACTCACACCTGACTGTCATACCATTGATTGCAAACACTTGACTCTAATTTCACCTTCAAACTAACTGCTAATCCTAGAGGTTTACATACTTTTGCCTCTCACAAATATCACATATTGGATCATTTCCCTCAATAAATAAATGAGGAATAAATTAATAACTAAATAAATAACTATATATATATATATATATATATATATATATATATATATATATATATATATTTATTTATTTAAATATATATACATATATATGCAACACTCACTAACACACCAACACCACTTCAGAGTCACTGAAGTGCTGGGAACAATCCAACACCCAAATAATACATGCAGTGGTCCTGTGGTGGTCCTGAACAGTGAGGAACATGGTGAAAGGAATGTATACAGAGAAACAGATGGACTAAAGATGGTCAGTGGAGCTGATAAAATGGACAATGATGGTAAATACAAAGTCTGTGTATCTAATAAAATTGCCAGTGAGTGTATTTAGACAGCTATTAAAGCTTTTGGCAGGATGTATTTGCCTGTGAAAACCACAATATAACATTAAAGTAATGCAAATGTATTTTACAACAGTAAAAATTATACTTTTTGATATGAAAGTTTTTTTCAAGAATTCAATTAGAAGAACACAGACTTGGGTCTTGAATCCAGTTGATGGATTTGTTAAATTCCACCAGCAGCTCACCTGATTTTAATGAAGTATTGATTAGCTGAAGTAGGTATGGAAGATAACTGTAAATACTGGACTTCCTCAAGGACATGGCCACAGGAAATGGCATATTGATTAGTGTATTTATAGTCATTTTTAAACAAATAAATGTTTACTGACCATATACATTGCATATTAGTTTTAAGACTGTGCTGTATATACAGGATTTGGGCCCTAACAGATGTATTTATGAACTGATGTAACTCAGATATAGTTTTAAATCTGTTCTTGTAATATGTTCTTGTAATGTTTCTTTTTGTGATTAAGGTATTAAATAAGGATGTGACTGTGGCTTACTGGGGGAAGTTGGAAGCCGCTGTACTGGTGCCCAGTGTTCCAGCCTTTTGGTTGGCTTTCTCCATCTTCATACTCTGCCGGGAGCCATCTGGCCAAGACTGTGCTGGCTGCTCCCCAGAGAGGGTTATTTCTGAGTAAGAAAGTATGTCTGTATATGTTGGATCTGAAACGTTTCTGGGGGCATTGAAGGAAAACAAACATATTTGCATAATATGTAGCAAAGATATAAGCAATATTTCCAGTCAGGTAAGCTTTAGTTTAAAAATGCCTTGTAAACAGATGTATAAAATGTGTAAGCTTGCTATGATAAATGACTATTTACATGTAGGGTATTTTATGAATGTTCAAGGTGTCAAGATAATACAGTAATTAAATGCCTTGTAAATCCGATGCTTTTCATAAAGTCTCTGTCTCTGCTTATTTAAGCTCCTCTCACAAATATCTAAAAATATATTTTGATATATTTTTTGAAAAGTAGACCATTTAAGGCTTGCGGTGTATGTTTAATTTTGTTTCTAGGATTAAATTCTCACTGAGTTATCTAAATGTTTTTGCTGAATTTCATTAATACGCCGCCAGAGGGGAGCCGACACCAGTGGGTTAATCAGCTGGCCTTCAGTACTGCTTATCAAATGAAATGATACATATACAGTATGTGACATTACAGATGGAATGTTATCCAATAAATAACTAATGTAGCATCTCTGAATGCAATACCTTCCCAAGTCACCTTACAAAGAATATGTCACATCACTGTGAGCTACACGACAACACACTTGGGTTTAAATATTGATATTAAGTGTCTCTCTGTGTGCTTGATAAGCTTTGTACAATAATGTATCATTCTTGCACTGCTTTACTGCTGTTTTTGCCCACTTCTCTCACTCCGCACGCTGTGACTAGCCTGCCCTCCATCTGCTACACTAGCCCTGACCCGTCCTATCTGTCATGGGTCATCTTATCAACTTGGCCCTGTTCCCTCAGCAAAATGCCAGGGTGCAGTTATCTTGAGAGCAGAAGGCTGATTAGTATGGTTTCAAAACAGCCTGGAAGATGTACCTGCTGCTCCATAGGACAGTGTATTATGGATGAATTATTAAAGAAGAGGTCACATACCTGTTATTGCAGACTCCAGAGATAGTGCGGTACTTCTCTGAATCACCTCCTATGGGGCAGCTAGCTGGCTCCAAAACTGGTGGACATCCAGACAGGTTTGCTATAAGCTTCACTTCCTCCATGGAAAGCAACTCTGAAAAATGAATTAATTAGTTCAACTCATTGATCTGTTCGTGATCAGCCCACAAATTAGATCTTTCATAGACACTTTTGTGAGTTTTGATACGTTTGACAGACTGTAGACAAAGTTCCACTCATTTAAAGGAGAGTGGTTAGATATTAAGTGTTCAGAATGATTCCCAGTGGAGGTGATAGGAACCAGATGTCAGAAGGGTTTAATGCTTCTAGAAGCCACCTGACAGAACGTTATTATGATGTGGTTATTACACTGTCTGATACCTGAGACATTGTTTGAGACAAGGTTTTGGTATAAACATATTTTTTAAAGTCCAAAACCTATGAGATCAGCTGAGACACCATGTAGAGGCGTGTAACTCTGTACCCCAGAACCTCAATGACCTAAGGGTCAACCTTCAAGATGAGTGGAATGCCATACCTCAGCAGACAATAAGTCGACTTGTGAAATGTATGAGATGTCGTTGTCATGTTGTAATTGATGCTCAAGGGAACATGACATGTTATTGAGACACTGACATTTTTTGTTGGGGTATATCCACCACTGTTGTTGGCTTTTGTTTTAATAAATTGTTTGAGATGAGGAAATCACCTCTGCATGCTTCTACTTAAATACCCTACTTTCATGATAATATCATTGTATTCGCCCCTTTCACAAATCCCAGAATGCACCGCGCAACCGGCAACATCCGGTTCACCGGTTCACCGTGCTATCAATACTAAGCTACACTATCACTCTGCTTGCCACACTGGCCTACATTGAATTGATAGCATGCAACACGATAGCTTGCAACAACATGTTTACACTAAAAACACACTACATACATTGAAAATACAAGTTGACACAATATATGATGTTTAATATCCAGACATATTATCTGCATATAGTTACAAAAGCTAGTAGATATCACGTAAGTATTTACTTACCAAATAAAGTTGTAAACAGTGTATGTAGCGTAGCTGGCATAGACATAAACAAGAGAAAATGGTGAACCGGATATTGCCGGTTGCGCGGTGCATTCTGGGATTTGTGAAGAGACCGAATTCCAT
The DNA here is from genome assembly GCA_036984385.1 of Crenuchus spilurus. NCBI lineage: Eukaryota > Metazoa > Chordata > Actinopteri > Characiformes > Crenuchidae > Crenuchus > Crenuchus spilurus. The sequence goes on along the minus strand of BRDA01031878.1, from coordinate 3,962 downwards.
AAATTTCACCCAAAAGCCAAATACCCCTAATTTTTTGTGAGTAGTGTATATCAGCACATCTGAAAATAGGTTTTTGGAAAGTCTTAAGTTTAGAGCAGATTTAATCAAAATATAGATTTATGACACTCTTACGGTTTTGACACTGTTGTTGCTGAGTTTGTGCTGAACAAAAGCCTGTGTAACTTGTAAAAACTCAGGTCAGGTCAACCTACATTAGTGTCCGAAAACCCTTCAGAGTTCAGAGGGTTAAAAAAATCAGACCAAGATGAATTATTTCAGAATTTTTTTTCACATTTAATGGTACAACACCATTGAAAAATAAACAGAAATCTTTTAAGAGTGGAAAATAAATAAAAAATAAAGAACTAAAATAGTGTGGTTGCATAAATATGGACACCCTTAATTAAATAAATCAAATTTATTTATAAATAATAATAAATCTATATGTATTTTACCTGACTTTACAGAATGTTGGCAAAAAGTCTCACACATAATAAAGATAAAATAAAATGACACATTTTTTATACAACATATTATTATACAACTCGAAATGTGTATTTTTAAATGGTGTTAACATTGTGTCCATGTGGTAGGTGACACTATTAAGACAGAATGGGCTCAGATTTGATGCTTATATGAAAAAAAGTAAACACATAATTTTACCTACCAAGCTTTGATTAGAATCAACATTAATGCAGTTTAGTAGTACACCATTTTAAACATGAAACTTTAAATGTCAAGGGTGGGGAACCGAAGACCAGCGTTTGCTGATTGCTCGGCTCTGACATAACACCTACACAGTAAATTTGCCAGTGTTAAATCAACACTATTAGAGTTAAATGAACTCTGAGAGTGTTACATTTTGACACCCTCAGTGTTAATTTAACTTTAATAGTGTTGATTTAACACTGGCAGATTTACTGTGTAACCTAGTAAATACCAAGTTTGAATCAGGTGTGTCTGAGCAGGAACATCACCAAACTTTGCAGAAATCTGTTCCTCCAGAAAGGAGTTTACCCTCCTTGTATTATGTCATCACTCTAAAGAAGCACAGTTGTGGAAACATTTACATTTTATCTGAAAATGAGTGCAATTTCTTGTTAGATTCAAAAACTAACATTCTGTAAAGCTTCTCCAATCTTAGATTGAACAAGAATGAATGCAGTTTTGGAAAGAACATAGGTGGGTTGATTCAAATATTTTAAGTAAACAATCCATTTGAGTTTCACTGTGTGAAAATTGTCAGGCCTGGCAATGGTTCAGTAGCTTTTCTGTCACTGGGGTGTAACCCTGAAGAGTAAGTATTCAATATCTTTAGTTAGAGAACATAATTGTACCAGATTCAGTTTTTTAATTTGATGTAATTTAGATTGACTCCACTCACCCTGTCTTGAATGCAGACTTTTATATTACAGTTTAAAAAAGTTAATTTATGAAACAATGAATTTAGCTCTTTTTTACATTTACATTGTACATTGTTGGACAAAAATGTACCTGTGCTGTGAATTTTTGGGTTTATCCATTTTTGTGCATACTGACACTGCTATTGAATACTACTGCTATGTCTGCTGTTATTCTGCATGTATATACTAAATGCCACTAATGTGTATAGCATCGTTAATGATTTTTATTTCACTGAAACACTACCTTACCTGAAACATAGACTGATCTTTTCTGTCTTCTACTTGCTTTATCCTTTAAAAGTAGCAAAGTCATTTGAAAGACCTCTGCTGCTTTTGATATCCCCTGAGTAGATACTGCAGCTCGCCTGGAGAAGGCAAACATCTGCAGGCAGGATGACTGAGTATAATTTCTGCTTTTCAGAAAGAAAAGAAATATGTTTGTTATTATTATTATTCTAGAGTAATTCATACTTTACAGTCTGTGCAAAAGAAAATATCTTGTTTACCCATTTGCTGTATGATCTAATGCAGTGTTGACCATCTGAAGACTCTCTTGTATAGAGGACATTATCACATTTTCAGGCTTTTGTCGAGTTCCTACAAAATGTACATGAGAACCATGTCTTACATAAGTTCACAAGGACTGTAACAGTGAAAAATCCACCTTGTGACATGAAACGGATATAATAAAAGGGTTTAAATCTGCCATACCCAATGACTCATGATACATAAAATGACTGAAATGTAGTTATTAGTATGCATTAACCTGATGCCTTGTTATTATAGGGGCTGAAACAGGAGGAAGAAATGGAGTTCATACTGTTATTAAACCTCATTGTCTGGCATAAAGTTTAACATGTCCCCATTTACATGTCCCCACTATTGGACCATGGAAGTTCTGAATCTAGATGAATGATATGATTCAGTAAACCAAAGACCAAAGTAATTTGACCATGCCTACACCACATCTAATTAAAGATCTTGCAAACATGAACAGAATACATTTCTTGGGCTGAATTATAAAACAGGTCCAACAGAATGAGTCATCCTGGCTGCGCCACCACATATAGTACAGTGTTATGTTGTAATCCTCTATCACTCCCACTTATGAGAAGATATGAGCTATATGACTATGATCATCCCATGTGAATATGATGATGTATAAGTTGGCAGCAAATATAATAAATTGAGCCACAAGGGAATGTAATGTGTCAAATGTGACAGAACAGCTGGGCTGAAAACTGTATGAACAAAATGATAAACACTGAATAAACTATAATGCATCTGTTACAAACGGAGTGCAACTGTAGTAGCAATAAGTTGAGATAATCACCAGGGACACTGTCAGCACCCATAGCAAATCTCAGATAGCTACGAGCCCTCTAGGCTAGTAATAATTTATTTAGCAATCTCATGTAATTAATTCACATAAGCAATAAGCCAAAAAAACACCACATGGGATTTGACAGGATGTTCATCATTTACAAAATGTGTCAAAATATTTAGTTTTTCTGAGATTTTGTCAATTAGTTGAAATGAAACCTATCAGTGATAGAACAACAGGAAAAATGAATGACATTATACAGGATAAAATGACAAAAATTATGTTTAACCACTGGGGTCACACATAGGTCCCAGCCAATTTCAAATAATGTCATATCTCTAAACACTCACTATCTTGAAAGCACTTCATGAGGGTCATCAGGTAGGCAACTCCCTCAGTCAATATTTTGTTGAATTAAGCCGGCAATACCTCAACAGCAAGGCTCAAAAGTGGGGTCTGAAATGCCCCCCCCCCCAGGCTTTTAAGTATCCTCTTAAATATAGATCCACGTCAGCTTCCCTGGTGACTAAGGCTGTTCCGGGGTCCACTAGCACTGTTAATGCATGCTTAGTTCCATGTGGACTCTACACACAAGATCAACAATCTTACAGACTGGACATCCACACTACATTATTAACCATAAATTCACCTCCCCAGTGAATACAGCTATATGTAGCTCCACTGGCACTGTTAATGCATGCTCAGTGCCACCACTTACATATGGGCTCTACGCAAAAGCCAACAACAGACTGCGCTACATCAATAACCATAAATCCACACTGGTCTTCCCAGTGACCATGTCCCTAGCCACACTGACTCCGTTAATGCATACCAAGTTCTACCTTTTCCATGTGAACTTTATCCACAACACCAACAGCACTGCAACAAAGGCATGTGCTAAAACACCCTATATTTATCCACTGTGATACACCTACACCATCAATCACAAACTGCACTACTCCAACCACCCTGTGCCCTTCTTATCCACAACCACTGACTAGTCCTTTCAGCTACTTCAGACAGTTCCTTTATAGCTGCCCTTAGCACACAGCCTCTAAATTCAAATTTGACCAGTAATGATGTGGCAGACTTTAATACAAATCCCTTAACACTCCACAGGCTTAATATATGCCTCCCACCTCAGTCACCAAATCTGTGTAAATCTCAGCTGCTTCCTTCTGAGGGCTCCATCAACCTCATCTTCAAATCAAACTGTTATAAAATGCCTATAAAAT
>BRDA01031877.1:0-19208 GCA_036984385.1 Crenuchus spilurus | reverse complement strand
AAATAAAATTATGTTATTGGAATTTTTGTCGTTGAGTCTTACTGAAAAGCATTTTTAATAAACCAACTGTAAATATGCTATTGCAAGCCCCACCCACCCCCGGTCCAAGGTGTCCTGGTTTTCCCAAATGAAAATATGGTCACCCTAGGTAAACGGGGCGGCGTGCTAGCCAGGCTAACGCTAATTGTCTCCCGATTCCATCTCTTTTCCTCTCCAACAACCCCTGTCTGGACAACAAGCTGGACCTCTTGTAGCTGAGGATGAATGTTTCTAAGGACATGAGGAACTGCGCTGTGATTTGTCTCACAGAAACATGGCTGAACCACAGCATGCAAGACTCGGCCTTCCAGCTCGCCGGCTCGCCAGCAGTCCAGGAAAACCAGAGGGGGTGGCTTAATAATCTACGTCAGTGAAGGTTGGTGTACAAACTGTGTGTTGGTAAACAGCCACTGCTCTGAGGCGAGCATAAGAATGTTCCGCCACCTTAACAAATAAACCAAAAAACCTTTCTTCTTGCTTCTCCTCTGTGTATTTCTTCTTATTGACATATATGTGTATTTCTTCTTCTGCTTCTCCTGTTTTGTGTCAGCCAATGGTAAAACAAAGCTACAGCACCATCGAATTTGAGTGGCCAATTCGTCATTACAACACAATCAGTTTTTCAGTTTGCTAGTCTCGTTTGTCCTTTTTGAACTACTGTAGAAACATGGCGTTTCAACATGGCGGCCTCAGTCGGTGTTCGACCCGCGACCAATGTAGATTTAAACAGCTTATTCTAAGGTAAAATAATCAAACGACTTCTTAGTTTATAATGATTAGATGTGTTTTTAATCATTTTTATTACTGATTATCTTAAATTCTGCTAAAAGATAACCCTAAATATTACATACTGTGCCTTTAATAGGGACATTGCAGAATATATTCATACCTATAGCATCCATAGAATTACTTCAAATTTCCAATAGAGTGCATAGGACCATAAACAATAAAACAGAATTCTTATGAAGGGGACTTTTTGTATTTTGTAAAAACATATGGGATTTTGTTGTTACCTCAGACTACTATAATCACTTAATATAATACAGAGATTTATCAATTAACCTCAGTCTAATCCTCAGGGAGGTTTAACAAATTTACCTCACACTACCATCATCACTCAGTATAGTCCTCAGATAAGGAACATAAAACAATTTACCTCAGGCTACCATCAACACTCAGTGTAATCCTCCTCAACAAATTTACCTCACTACCATCATCCATAATCCTCCTCAAAGTTTAAAATAAATACACTTACCTCAGACTACAATCATCATTCAGTGATTTTTCAGACTTTAACATACGTAAATAAATGTACCCCTACTACCACCATCATTCAGAATAACCCTCCTCAGAGAAGTTTCATGGGAACTGTTAAATGGAACAGTTTACTTCCTATCTACTAAAGTACAGTGTTGGTACATTGTGGGATTGTTATAGTGCCTGCTTGTCACATTATAGTGTAATGTAAGCCAAACTAGGCTTTTACCTTAATATTTTAACATTCTGCTCAGTCATTTGGTAGAGCACATTTTGCTGTTACACATTTATATTTAAGTCACTATATCTTATTGATGAAGAAACTGAACTTAATGTGTGATTATGCCATCTCTACCAATCGGTAGAGGTATGTTAGGAAATAAACATCCACTAGAGGGTAGTAGAAATGTGACATTTTCTTCTCTGAATGCAAACTAGATTTTATGTAATTTCGATTTACAATAAAATAGATTTTTTAATGTAATTTCGTTCCACCTCATGTACTACATGTGATGCGAATGACAATAAAGTTTCCTTGAATATGATTCATAGTTTATTCAAAGGAATAAACTGGATCAAATACTGAAAAACCATTAATGCTGTTGAAGCACCACACAGATGAGTGTGGTGTTTAAAAGTGAACAAAATTAGCATGTTATTTCACAGTTTTTGTGTTTGTAGTTTATGTTCTGACTGTACCATAAAGTGCCATCTCATCATATATTTAAAATGTATATTATAAAACTTTGGGGTCTTAAAAATACTGTGTTTATTATTGTATTATTGACCCCAAGGGATGATTTGTCATCAACATTACAGAGCAAGATAATCTTATGTCACCGTGGGGTATATTTGGATTGAAAAATATCTCAATATTGATCTAAAAATGTGCACATGAGCCCAACCCTGCATGTCAGTCAGCCCTGAACTCCAGTGTTGTCACTGTGCTAACACATTAATATATTCTTAAGATTAACTGACAGATGTATTGTATATGTGTTTGATGTCACCTTTTATGTAAGTAGATTACATAGAGCTGTGTAATAGATTGCTTGAAGAAAATAAACAATCAAACGTTTCCTTTTTTATCTCTGTTCTTCAGAATGTTTTGGTCTAACAGTACCTGAAACTACATTATCAATCATGAAACGGCATTAAATATTTAATCTAAATGGATTTGTATGTGTTGTGTATGAGGAGATCATCAATCTTAAGTCATTTTGGAGAAATGTACACCTCTATCTTTGGAGGTTAATGATTACAGTCAGTCTGAATGAATGGTCAAATGTTTGCAATGATCCACACTCCAGACTCCTCCATAGTGTGGGTGAGTGAGGAAAGTACATTGTGATGAGACTGTAGACTTAATTTTATTTTATTTTTCTTTAAGTAGTTTCAGGCTATTTCTTGAACGCTTTAGACTTGACTCCAGAATAAAGAACTTGATCATTCACTTTACCTTCCTAGAATGTTATGATGGTGTCATGTTCAGATGCTTGGGGCCAGTTTCCTGTACAAGGACTAAGCCTAGCCCTGCAGTCACAAAGCAGATTTTCTAATGAGCAGAACATGTAGTCCACGACTAGGCTTAATCCCTGTCTGGGAAACTGGCCCAAAATGTTTTATAGTTTCACAAATTAATTCACTTAACTGTTTTTGTCTTATTTAAAACTGTTCAGTTCAGGCACCTAGTATAAGACGCTAGTGTGTGTTGTGTGTGTGTGTGTGTGTGTGTGACAGAGAGAGAGAGAGAGGGAGAGAGAGAGAGAGTTAGATATGTTCAAATCTTTACTTCCACCTAAAATGAAGTAGAGCTAGTCCTGATAAGCACATGGATGTAATTGCTGCACTGTTTAAGGTGGAATAGGAAACATCACCTTAACTCCCCTGCTAAATTAAAGTTACAATTAAAATGTGAAAAGTGCATTTCATGAAGAAAATGGTTTCACTGCTAAAGTGGTTCCCACTTCCAGGCAGTTGCTAGACTGTTGCTACATGGTCAATAAGATGCAAGCGGTGCTATGGTCTTGATTGCAGGTTACTATGGTTTGCAAAGTGGTTGTTATGGTATCACATGTGGTTGCTAGGGTTTTGTTAAGTGGTTGCTATGGTGTTGCTAAGTAGTTGCTATGATTTCACAGGTGGGTGCTAGGATTTTAAGTGGTTGCTAGGTTGTTGCAAAATGGTTACTATGGTTTCACAGGTGGGTTCTAGAATTTTGTTAAGTGGTTGCTATGGTATTGCTAAGTTGTTGCTATGGTTTCAAAGGTGGGTGTTAGGATTTTTTAAGTGGTTGTTACGGTGTTTTTAAGTGTAGCTAGCTGGTTTAAATTTCTTGCTAAGTGGTAGCTGTGATGGTTGATTGACATTGCATGTAGAACAGGACTCTTCAGCTTTATTAGCCTGCTAAATTACAGTTACAGTTACTATTATAAGTTCATAGGAAATGTTTCTTAACCAAGTTATTGTATTTGGGTGTTAAAGGTCAGAATGTGAAGGAAGTAGTTGAACTTGCAGGTGTAAGGAAGCGTACAGTCATACAGGTCTGGTAACAATCTCAGTCTACAGGATATTGTCCTCAGAACTGTGACTGACAGCACACAGACTGATGTTCTCTTGCTCCACTCTGCTCCATATGTTTATGGTCTGCAGGTCTCTGTGGAGTTTTCAGAAACTAGTTGTGAAGAATCTGTGTTGACTTCTAGAAGCAGTTCTTCGCTGGAAGTGAGCTACTCTCTTTCACAAGCTGTGAAACCCGCTGACAGTCCCTGTCAATCAGTTTTGTCTTTCATCCACAGTTCTGAGGACAATGTCCTGTAGAGTGGCATTGTTACAACTGCTGGTAGACCTGTATGACAGTACACTTATATAGACCTGAAAATTCTGCTACTTCCTTCACACTCTGACCTTTAACACAATCATTCCTTTTAGCCAAACATTAACATCTGCATTATGACCCATTTTCCACACATTGTATGAGTGATTGTCCACATGCCATCTACAGGAGCCTGAAGTTGCTACCACCATAAACATGCAAGGTGACTCATTTTTGTCCACGGAGCTCTGGGTTGAATGATGTTTAATCAGTATGGTGTGCACCAGACTTTGAGGTACATTGTTCTCTTGTTTGACTGGTGTGTCAGATGTGTTACCCAATCAGCAGTGATGTGCATATAAACCTGTTTTTAAAAAGCAGGGGAGTTTAATTTCTTTACAGCAGTCCTTATCTATACAATGCTATGTACATGAAACAAAGATGTTTTCTGTATACATGGGTTGAAGTAAGTGAGGAGAGCGCATACCCTTAGGATAGACATGTATAAGCAAAACATTGAGGTTTAAAAGGACTATGACCTGCTAGTTTTCAGCTTCACTGCTCTTTGTACTTGCCCTGACTGGTCGACATACCTCACAAGCCTGGTGACACTATAGCTTGACCTCTATGACCTTTAATCCATATGAGGGTCAGGATATTAGAGTATGGTATGGTAGTGTACATTATTTAATTTAAACATGCATACTGCAAAAAAATCTGAACTGTTTTTAAAAATGATTTAAAGTAGCTGCCAAATGCAATACCAAGTTGATATTGAGCATAAATGAGTGAATAAAACATAAGAATACCAAGTTTGTGTTTTGTAACTTTAACATGTTCTGTTCACATGTAACATGTACATGGTCTGTTCATTATGTAATTTCATTATGGGAAATATACACTATAATGGCAAAAGTTTTGGGACACATCTCTTGAATTCAGGTGTATCATTCAGTTCCATTGTCACAGGTGGATAAAATATGCCATATGCAGGTGCATGAAAGTCACCAATGCTCTGCTGACTCCTTTGGTATTAACATCAGCACAAAAACTGGGGGCTTCATAGTGAAACATGGAGGCTATTTGGCCAAACCACTGCATGAAAGACACGTCACCAAACACAGTAGTCAAGTCAAGTCAGATTTATTCAAATTTATTTATAAAGCACTTTTCACAACTGATGTCACAAAGCAGCTTTACAGGTTTAGTAATAAACACCAAATCCTCAGTGAGCAAGCCAATGGTGACAGTGGCAAGGAAAAATCTGGTCTGGAAAAATCCATCATCCTCTGGTCAACTAATTATAAGTTCTTGATAAATTACATAATCCTATGATGCTGTTGAAGTGTTCAGGTGCACTGATATGGTGACAGTAGTGAAACAGAAATTATTACAAAGGCAGCCATTAAAGTCGATATAAACTTGGTTGTAATCAGTAGTGTAGGGCATCTGGAGCAGGTCACAGTAGTTGGTTGTTGGTGAGAAGCTTGTCTAAGGTGGCATCATGCAGAGATAGTATTCAGTCTTCCATCAGCAGTAGCATTGGATAGGATGGTGTAAAGCATGCCACCACTAGACTCTGAAGCAGTGGAAATGTATTCTGTATAGTGACCAATCACAGTTCACTACCTGGAGGTCTGATGGACGAGCCTGGGTTTGGTGAATGCCAAGGCACCTGACTAACTATTAAGTTGGTTGGAGGGTATTACTGAGCACTATTATCTGCTAGAGCCATTCCTTTTCCTGTTTTCCCCCTGACAGTTGTTACACTCATCCTATCACTGCACATCATAATGTATCCCTTTGTTGTACACTGCTGTTGTTTGCACTACCATGTACATTACAATACATTTTCTGAACTTAATATGTATGTTTGCTCATGTATTGTATGATCTGGAATTATAGGCACATTATCTATATTACTTGTCAATGTCACAGTTTGTATATACAATGTATCATATTAATATTGTTCTCTGTATATTGTCTTTAAATTCTATGTTCATTACCTGTCATTTTTATATAATACTAGAAAGACACAAACAGCTGGAACCAAATGTCTTGTGTGCATCAACACACTTGGCCAATAAATGTGATTCCGATCCTGATTTTGATACTGTGGGCTTGTTTTTCATTTTGAAGTTGATTTGCTACTCCTAGTAATCACAAATCATGAAAAACATGGAGGCTTATTCTTCCTCCTGTCTGTCTTCTCTGACCTTGGGATTACTGACTCTGGAAGTGGTTCAGATTATATTTAGAGGGACGGTCCTACCAGGTAACATGGAGAGGGTCCACGTTCACTTCATACAGGCTCTCCATGGGTGTCCCAAAAGGCTCAATACTGGGTTCTCATCTTTTCTCACTATACACTCATTCTCTTGCTGAAATAATTTCTTCTCATGGATTTTCATACCACTGTTATGCTGATGACACTCAACTGATGCTTTCCTTCCCTCCTTCTGACATTCCGATATCCAGTAGCATTTCCGCATGTTTGGCTGACATCTCTACATTTATGACAACTCACCACCTGAAGCTCAACCCTAGCAAGACTGAGTTTCTATTCATTCCTGGAACCATTGGTTTACATCTCAAACATCCTGTTCTTTTTGAGAACTCAATTGTCTTTCTGTCTCAAGAAGTAAGAAGCCTTGGTGTGATCCTACACGACCAGTTATTGTTTTCTACTTACATCGTAAACTTGACTCAGTTGTACATGTTCCTCCTCTTCAATGTTCAACAGATCCGACCCTTTCTAACCCAGAATGCCTCTCAGGTGCTTGTCCAGTCTCTCATCCTCTCAAGACTTGACTACCGCAACTCTCTCCTGGCTGGTCTTCCTATGTGAGCCATCAGGCTCCTGCAGCTGATTGGCTGGTCCTCAATCAGCCCAAGTTCTCTCACGTCACTCTACTGCTGCGTTCACTTTATTGGCTTCCTGTAGCTGCTCGCATCAGATTCAAAACCCTGATGCTCACCTATAAAGCAAAAAATGTACCAGCCCCTCCATACCTAATAGCAATGGTCAAAGCTCGGCTTGACCCGCCATCCTTCAAGATACTGGCATCAAGACTCTTCTCTGTCCTGGTACCCAGGTGGTGAAAAAACTCCCACTTACTGTTCTAACAGCAGAGTCCCTCACAGTCTTCACACACAGACTGAAGAGCATCTCCTTGTGGAGCACTTAAGCAGCACTAGTTTAAAATACTTACTGTAATACATTGTAAAGCTCTTATATTGTGTATAATTGTGTCTTTCCTTCTTTCTAGGAATTAGTGATGGTTTAGTTCTAACAGTGTATCAACTGAAGAGTAGTTTGGCCTCTAACCTGTCTGTACTAGCTGAGATAATTCTCTTAATGTAGACAAAGCACTGTTGTACATCACTCTGGATAATAGTGTCTGCCAAAAGCTGTAAATGTAAATGTAAATGGTCTCCTGATTAAAGAGTGATCATAACCAATGATCTGCCCACATGTAGTGTGAGGTGTCTATAATCCAAGATTTACCCCTCAGATCTTCCCCAAGTGCAGTCAGGAGCTGGATTGTGAATAGTAAATATTAAACATGTTCAATATTTAGACTGTGTCCTGTAGTGAGGGGTGGAGCTGAGCTAAAGTGAATGTGTCAGTGTGTTCAGGAGAAGTTAAATACATGGTGGTTAAATCACAAGTGGACTTGTGGAGCTGTGACAGTAGTATGGGTGTGTTTATATTGTGTGCTGTTTCTTTTTCATGGCTTTTGTCTGAGCAGAACACTCTCACAGCTAGCATTGTAATGGTTTTACTGTCATCTGCCATGTTTGTTTCCATTCGTTTTGAAGCTTGGAGCCATTGGTCGGTGTGTTACTCATAAAGTTTGTGGTGTTTCAATTCAGGGCAGATGGTGCAGTGTGAGCGCCTTTATGACTATCAACGATCAAGAACAGAGAAATCTGAAAAATATAATTGTATGTGGGGTGTCTCACAGTTTCAACATCGTTTAGGATTTTCAGAATCCTGTAGTGTGAACAAGGTTTTAGGTGCTGTAGTTCCAGTTGATGTATATCTTAATGTTTCACCTTTGGGATGAACTAGAACTGAGCCAGTCCCTCTTGTCTAACATCAGTGTCTGACCTTGTTAATGTTCTTGTGGATGAATGGGCAGAAGAATGGAAGCTGGGGGAGGGGGAGATTTAGAAAGGGAAGTCATAAAAAACACCTGTAGCTGTAATGTGGTAATGTGGAGGTGTCCTGATACTTGTGTCCCTATAGTGTACATTCTTATTTCAAATAACGTAAAACATATAAAGACAAAATGGAGATGAAAGGATTTAATATGTCTGTAGTGACATGTAAATTACCCATTATTACCTGTTATTAAACTGAGGCTCTGTCATATGTATTAATGGCAAATTATTTAACATTATTTAATATACGAACGCGCCGTACACATGGACGTGTTGTAGTATTATGACACTGATTACCTGTCAACATTCAGTTGAGCTGCAATTCCCCGTCTGATCAAAGGTCATTTAAACTTGTAACTTTGAAGCAACACAGTTAAATAAAGACCTAAAAGAGAGGAGGGTGCGAGTAAGGACCGACATAAGCAATAGAGCTGGTGTTTAATAACATTAACTCTTAATACATCATATGAACAAAAGTATTGTGACACCTGCTCATTTATTCTTTCTTTTGCTTTTGTTGGAGTAACTGTCACTAATGTGCAGTAAAGGCTTTCTACTAGAGTTTAGAGCATTGCTGTGAGGATTTGATTGCATTCAGCCAAGAAGAGTGTTAGTTAGATGATCATCGTAAAACACAGTTCCACTGCTTCTCAAAGCTGGGGGGCTTTATAACTCTCTAGTCAGGGCCTGGTATTAGACATAGTGCCAAAAGGTTCATGTTTAGATATAGTCTACTGGCAGTACTTCTGTACAACGACTAAACAAGCTGTGTGTGTACATATGTACATCTGTGTCAACTGTGCAGCTGAATGCATTCATTACAGGTGGTGTCCACAAATACATGTATTGAGAAAGGCATATTTATTTAAGTAGTCCTTCAGACAGTCCTGAGTAGGTTGTACTTGCATACACACACACATGTGTGAAGGCCCAGTGTGACTGCCTCCTTTTGTCAACATGCCCTGAAGATTAACACACAGGATTCTGGGAAGTGCTGCTAGATAAACCTGCTGATGTTTAGATGTCAGTGATCCTCCATTCGCCGCTGACCTGTATCAAATGTTTTGACAGCATTGTTGAAGTAACTGTATGCACCGTCCTTTAGAGGAGTCATTCTGAATTTGTAGTTCTTACATCTACTTTATTCACCCTGTTCTTCAGTGATCAGGATCCATCCTGTGAGCACCAATGAAGGACTAGAGGACCAACACAAACTGTGCAGCAACAGATGAGCTACTGTCTCTGACTTTACATATACAAGGTGTTTTGTGATGCTCATCCTCACTAAAAACTGACTCTAGATCAGCAAAGATGGCATATGATGGTCAGTTGTCTAAGATGGCATATGCAACATTCTAGGAAATACTCATATTGTGTCCTAAATCATCAACTAAACCTTAATTCATAATTCAAAAAGGTAAACTGTGATGTATTTTATTTTCATTACATGTAGAGTGACATATTTCAAGCCTTTATTTGTTTTAATATTGATAATGTTTTAATAGTAATCTATTTGGACAATACATGAAATATGATAATTATCTGAAATTCTGATTTAATTTAATCAATTTTATGAGCTGTAAGATATTTTACAAAAATTATACTTTAATACAGTTCTCAAATACAACTACTCAAGCATATTTCACTGCTGCCTAGAACCAAAATGATCACGTCAGTGCTGATTATGGATTACTGCATTATATTCTAAGATTTTAGGTTCTGTAATTAAGAAATGTTGTAATGATGTTGATGTGCAATTTCATATATATATATATATATATATATATATATATATATATATATATATATATATATATATATATATATACACAACTGGTTCAGGTAGGGCTCTTTAGGGACTTTCATCCATGCCCCCACCAATGTAGCACCACCCGCAAATTTAAATTGAGGTTGGCCATTTTATATTTACATATAGAAAACAGAAAACAGTAGAGTGGATTCGAAATTATAGATATAATTTAGATAGCAACATCTAACTAATGTTGGCAAAAACATGAACTTCAAGTAAAACGTCAGCTTTGGTGAGTGAAAGTGTTACTTTATAATTAGTTTGTGCTGCTGTGGTCTTTGGTCTGTTGTGTTATTGTTGTAATATGTTGGCTGTGTTACAGTGAGGTTGTTTTCAGAGACTGGATCTGTATCTCTATAAAGTTCTGTGTAACTTTAGTTCCGCTCTTGAGTGTCAAGGTGAATTTTCTCATCCACCTTAAATGAGACATCAGTGCTATAGTGTGTGAGAGAGACTATTAGAATTCTCTGTTCCACCTTAAATGATGCAGGGTTAGCATTTTATTCCAACTTTCTATTCTACCTTAAGTAATGTGTGTGCGTGTGTGTGTATGTGTTAGAGCAACAGAAAAAGAGACGAAGGTGCAAGTTGAAAAGTATTCTACCTTAAATAATGCAGAGTGAGGCTAAATTGCTCAGTAGTATTTAACTATTTAAACCTGACATTTTTCAAACAGGCCTAAAAAATATATATCAGGCTGACTTATCTGACTTCTTAAGTCTTCTGAAGTAATTTGACAAAAAAAAATTCTAAGTAACTGAGACATTTCTGTTGGAAACCGAATTCTCCAAGAGTCTCAGCCCTGACTGTTTTAAAATAATCTCACTACTCAGTCTCTGACTTTGTTTTTGTCCTCTGAGGCCTGTGTGTGTCTGTGTTTTGGCCATGAAGGGTCTGTCTGTAAACCTGTACCTTCCTGCAGGTTCCTCCTTAATTCCGGGTAACCATGGTGGTCCGTCTGCCTCCTTTGTCCTGAACTGGTATGTGTTTTAGATGAAAAAGGTGAATAAAACCAGTTCAATTTTTAATAATGTTAAATAATAATGTTTAAGTTGAGCTGTCAGTCCTATTTTTGTCCCATTTGTAGGCATTTTCTAATGTTTTAATGATTAGATTTAGTTTGTTTTAATACAGTAACTGTACTTCAAATAAATGTTTGATTATTTTTTATTATTTTAAATGAACAGAGCAGCAAGGAATGTTTTTTTCACCCCATTTACTCATCCATACCAGGGGTGCCAATATTTGTGGAAAACCTTGAATAATAATATGTAATGTATTAAATGTCTTGTTTAAGAAAACAAAGTATTTCTGAATGTAACATTGGAACTGGATCTGTTGGAAACTAGGTGTCCTATTTACACAACACGTGTAATTGTTTTCAGCCATGCTGGTAGGAGATAGCCTGAGGTTTATGGACTCAATTCTTGGAAAACTCACTTACGAGTGCTATAAATATTTCAAACATACAATACACACACTGTCCTGAACATCAAAGTGCTGATGACCCAGAATATGAGAACACCCACACTAATGTGAGATTGTACATAATACATTTGGTCTTGTCTGATGTTGTAGCAAAGTCATTGTGGAATTATGGAGTGCAAGGTCAATGGGATATGCACAAGAAAGCAATCAATCCAGAGCTCCTACATCTTTGTAGCTCTGAAAAATCACTGGTTTGTACTGAACCTTTTGCTTTATTCTTGTCCAACAGAGGGATTCCTGAACACTGGACCATTGTCCAGACACTACACAGCTCTACTGTAATGTACAGTCATACATAACAAAATATCTTTTATATTAATTAGATATAAAGTGACATATTTTAAGTGTTTTTGTTTTAATGTTGATATCATTTGAAAAGTAATTTTCTCATACTCTGAATGAAATATTCTAATAATTGGAGGCTCTGGATTAATTCATACTGTTCAGCATTAAAACAACAAAGGGCTTGATACATCACTTTGTCAAACTTTATATGTAATGAACATACTCACACTCTACACTCACTTGTTTATAGTCCAAAATCAGAGTCAGATTTAATCTGGATTAAAATAATACAGTCATCACTCCACAATTATTACTGTCATGTTACAAACTACACACTTTGTAGATTCACACCACACATATTATTGTCAGACTATGATAAAAACACACCATGGCCCAAACTGGATTAAACCACTGTACATGTATCACTGTGAGACATTATAAACAAAGCATATTACAAATTCATACTGGATCAAAATTACAATTGTTGCTGTGAAAACTGCATATGCTGCAGATTCATACTGGATTACACTTACTCTGAAACTGTTGCTGTCAGAGTGTAAAAATGACTTATATATGTTGTTACAATGGAATAACAGTGGTGCTACGAGGAGCAAAAAGGAAAGTACCCAATGAGTGAATACTGTTACATCCAGGCCATGCAATGTATTCCTCATCACTACTCATTAGTGGCCTGATCAGTGCTATACTGTCTTTTATGTCTTTTTGGTGCTGTCCTTTGTACTGTGTCATACACAGTAAATATGCCAGTGTTAAATCAACACTATTAGAGTCAAATTAACACTGAGAGTGATACATTTTGACACCCTCAGTGTTAATTTAACTCTAATATTGTTGATTTAACACTGGCATATTTACTGTGTATTGTCTTATGCTCTTTGCATTTGTCATGTTTATTGAATCTGAAGTTGCACTATCCTGTTAAAACATCATTTCATTTCACTCTCTAAAGCACAATTTTTGAGTGTAGTCATATTTGCTCATTAAAATGAGTAGATTTGACCTAAATGATACTTTTTGACAACTTGCAGATAGGGAGGGAAGACACAACATGCTCATGAGTTTAGCAGCAACTAGCAAAACTGTAGACTTTACACTGTGACGTGGCTTTTTTAAGTGGTGCTTGAAAGTTTGTGAATTTTCTATATTGCTGCAGAAATATGATCTAAAACATCATCAGATTTCTTAAAAGTAGATAAACAAACGTTAAACAAATGAGACACAAATATTATACTTGGTCATTTATTTATTGAGGAAAATGATCCAATATGACATATTTGTGAGAAGCAAAAGTATGTGAACCTCTAGGATTAGCAGTTAATTTGAAGGTGAAATTAGAGTCAGGTGTTTTCAATCAATGTTATAACAATCAGGTGTGAGTGGGCACCTGTTTTATTTAAAGAACAAAGGTCTATCAAAGTCTGCACTTCACAACACGTTTGTGGAAGTGTATTATGGCATGAACAAAGAAGATTTCTGAGGAGCTCAGAAAAAGAGTTGTTGATGCTCATCAGGCTGGAAAAGGTCACAAAACCATCTCTAAAGAGTTTGGACTCCACCAATCCACAGTCAGACAGATTGTGGTCAAATGGAGGAAATTCAGCATCATTATGTTAGGAGAAAAGAAAACACTGCATTCCAGCATATGCACCTTATCCCATCTATGAAACATGGTGGCGGTAGTATGGTGGTAGTGTGTGGTTTGTTTTGCTGAATCTGGGCCAGGACGGCTTGTTGTCATTGATGTAACAATGAATTGTGAATTATATCAGAGAATTCTAAAGAAAAATGTCAGGACATCTGTCCATGAACTGAATCTCAAGAGAAGGTGGGTCATGCAGTAAGACAACAACCCCAAACACACAAGTTGTTCTAACAAAGAATGTTTAAAGAACAGTTATCGGAAACGTTTAGTTACAGTTATTGCTATAGAGGGGGGTCACACCAGATACTGAAAGCAAAGTTTCACATACTTTTGCTTCTCACAAATATGTCATATTGGGTCATTTTTCTCAATAAATAAACGAGCAAGTATAATATTTGTGTCTCATTTGTACATGTGATTACAGAATGTACCAAATGTTTAATACAATATTGTTTGTTTTGATGCTGTGTTTTAAAATCTACAGCTGAACTTTGATGTGATATCATGATGTTATCACTCACTTTTTTTTCACTAATTCAGGTATTTTCTTTCTACCTTCAAATTGTTCCTAC
Source organism: Crenuchus spilurus (assembly GCA_036984385.1). Lineage (NCBI taxonomy): Eukaryota > Metazoa > Chordata > Actinopteri > Characiformes > Crenuchidae > Crenuchus > Crenuchus spilurus. Next base: position 5,112 of record BRDA01031877.1, on the reverse strand, counting down.
CTCAAACACACTGCACATTAAAATAAAATAAAATAAAATAAAATAAAAAGTATTTTGTTTCTTGCTCTTCAAAGCTAGTATTGCATGTGAATTGTTAGCAGTTGTTAGCAGTAACCTACATTACTGCTACAAATTACAATATTTTCAAGGAAAAAAAATACAGAAGGGCTTAGTCAGAAGACACTTTCATTTGTTTTGAAGAAACCTCTGGCTTGTAGGGAAGAGTACAGTGTTTATGGTATTTTTATGTTTTGCATACCATTTCCTGAAATATAATTATTTTGAAGTAAAAAGACTAAACAAAGCTAAAATACTTGTTTGTATTATGTTTATAAATGTAGGCTATTTGATACACTTGCTATAGATTTCCATGGAGTCATAATTAACAGTAATCAGTCACAGTATTAACACAAATTCTTATTCATTCATCCCTCAAGTCTAAATGAGACAGCTTAATTTTACTGATTGTGGAAACATAGTTTTTTTTATTTAAAGACATGAAGTGTTTTTTATTAATGTCAGTTTAAGATTTTTTAGTAAAAAGGACAAAAAAGCTTAGTGGGTTATACTTAAAAATAAACAAGTAAAATTAACACAATTTTTACAGTTAATGGTGTACTTGTTGGTAGCCGAAAAGACAAACCCCACTTGACTTGACTAACCTCTTATACTGACCTCTTATTTTGGACACATTCTGAGAAGAAACTGTTTATTTGAGAAGAGTGTTAAGCTGTAACAGTTGACAATAAAAGAAGAAGAGGACCAGCAACAAGATGGATGGATACAATCAGAGGAATCATGAATGAGCCATTAAGAAACCTGAAACTCCAAATGTCTAATTATGTTAGGATGAGACATCAAGAACTGAACTGAGCAACAGGAAAATCACAATAACAGTGTGTGTACACACACACACACACTCACACACACACACACACACACACCACATGCCTATTTAACGACCCTGGTGTATACTACAATGCAACACTGCCCTCTTGTGATATCAGTGAACACTCACCTCTCACAGTTCTGAATTATAACCACATCGAAATGATTGAATATGATGAAAAAGGTCATTTGTGTTCATAATTCTAAAAGGTAAACTGTCATATATTTTATGTTCCTTACACATAAAGTGATGCATGTGACATGTCTGTGACAAACTTTTCTGTTTTACTGTTGATCAGTGTGACTTATAGCTCAATTAAATTATTAGAACATTTAATATGTAGTTTGGCTAAATCAATATACAAACAGCATCAAATATGACACCAACCCCCTGTGATTCCATAGCAACTACCTATCAATACCATAGCAACCACCTAGCAACCATTTAGCACCCACAATCATAGCAACTACTTAGCACAAAGAATTGCAACTTATTAACCATACTGATGGACTCAGAATGGGTGCCCCACCCCTTGTGCATCTATAGTCGAAAAAACATCACAAAAGTGCCCTCTACATGGCCAAAAAGTGCCCTGTTAGCTGGGAAAAAATATTAATGGTCTCTTTTTCAGATACATGATGATGATTTGCCCTCTTGAACAAAAAAGATGGATAATCTGTCTTAATGAGTCCCCTTAATTGGTTTTCTTTACAATAGAAAAGAGCGCATTAAGTGTCCTCTGTTGCACCCCTACTAGACGGTGTCCCACAGTCAGCCCTTTTCAGTAGAGGAAATGTGATGCAGTGCTGTATAGGGTTCTCCTACAATTGTATATGATAAAGTGCCCGGATAGGTGCCCCTCTAATTGAAAAGTGCCCCTCCAGTGGGAAAAATGTGCCGTTTTTACATCATGAGTCTACCACTGCACACAACAACATCTTAGCAATTGCCTGGAATATAGAAGAAACTGTTTTAATTAATTTATGGTGTTTTTACAAGAAAAGGCAAATGATTATTTATTTATTTCTGTCTGATTTTTGTTGCGGCCCTTATCCTGAAATGCAACAACTTAGCAACAGGCTAATCACCAACTTGGATACAATAGCATCCACTTAGCAACAGTGTAGCAGCAGCTCAGCATCTGGTTTATATTATATTTACATTTATTCTTATTTTTCTGTCAGATTTTTACCACATATTCTGCTCTGCAGTTTTCCAAGATATCAACACTATTCCAGCTTCAGATTGGTCAATCTGATTGAGTGATGTGTGCATAGTTTTTGATTAGATGCACAGTTTCCATGTAACAATGCTTTTTCCATATTTTTTCCCATAGGAATGAATGGGATGGTTTTGAGACCCTTCAGATATCATTAGCAACATCACAGCAACCAGTAATAACCACTTGGAAACTTCAAAGCAACCACGTGACATAACTTAGCATCCACTAAGCAACATCATAGCAACCATGATGGATTCCATAGCAACCACATAGCAACCAGTTAGGAACACCACAGAAACAACCTGAAATACTGTAGCAACCACGTAACACATAATAACCACGTAAACAAAAACAGCTGCATGTTATTGACTATCAAGCAACTGTCTGGAAGTGGGAGCCTGTTTAGCTGTAGTAGCCATGCTAATGTAGTTTTAAAGCAACTGGCATTAATAACAAGTCAGAAAAGATAAAACCAACAACAGACAGCAGGTGCTGAGATAATGAGGAGCAGAGCCCGAATGTTCTGAGGAGATTCAGGAGGTAGTCATATAACCCACTTACAGAATAATTATTACAGCAAAAAAAAAAAAAACTTACTGTGTGTGTAGGTTTAGGGCTAGTATTAGTCAGTTAATGTAATAGACAAGCCAATGGAATGTCCTCATAAATATAGCAATACTTAATGTGTGTGTGGATAGTTTTACTCTCATAATTAAATGGACATTATTCTTCTTTCCATCAGCATCTCTCTCTATCTCTCTCTCTCTCTCTCTCTCTCTCTCTCTCTCTCTCTCTCTCTCTGATGGGTGAGATTAGGTAACTGGAATGGCTGATTTCTGCTGAATCCTCACTGCAGACATTACGGTAACACTCTTCATCTCCTCACACCTGCTGTTTATGTCTTCATGCTCTCAAAGCACTAAACACTAATGCTAGTTGTTTACTTCCACTAATGATAAAATACACAGACAGTTATTTCCTGTCCACACACTGCTAATAAACCTTTGTACTGATCAAAAGTCATGAACTGTCCAGCCACCCATTCAGAATGTCTCAGTAACTGAAGCTGGCAGTATGGGATGTTGTCTCAGCTCTTTCTGATCTTTGAACCAAAAGCATTTCAGTGTTAAAGTCTTAACATGCTGCTATTTCAACCCATACTGCAGTAATAGTGTTAATAGTCTATTAACAGAGCTCAACAGTTGAAGGCAACATAATGCTTCAACATCAGCAGCTGCTTTTGTAGTCATTCTGACTGAGGTCCATTTGTTTGTTGACAATGTTAGGTTGACATTAAAGTGTGTTTTATGGCTGTGGTTGGCTTGTCTGGACAGAGATTTAGAGATTAGTTAATGGGCGCCGGCTTTGACCATTACACTACACTCTACATGACATCACCCTGAACTGACCACCAATTAAAGTCAACTAATGCAAAAGCTGCCATTGTCTTTTCCACACAGTGTCTCAATACGCATGTAATAAATCATTTGAGAATCTTTTGCATATGCTATTCATCAGACCTCCTGTCAAAGGTACCATGATAAACCATTATTATATCTTAACATATCTTGTTTTTAGATTGCAGATGGCACAGTCATCCGTGAAAAAATACAATATAGTAAGAAAGTTCATTTGAAATATAAAGGTAAACACATCTATCCACCCATCTTCTTAATCACTTAATCCAGTTCAAGGTGATATATTTCAAAGCTTTTTGTTTTAATGTTTATCAGATTAGCTTTTAGGTTATAATTTAGCTAGCACAAAAAAGCTGGAAAAGTAAATGAGCATCTCCATAAAGCTGGTGAGCAGATGGAAGCATGAAGTGCTCTAAAATCTCCTGGTAGAAGACTGTGTTGACTTTGGACTAAACACAGGGGAGCAACAGCAGCAGATGGCATGACATCTCAAAGCATCACAGACTGCAGAAACTTCACACTGGACTTCAGACACTTGGATTGTCTGTGATTTCAGACCACTCTTCCTCCAGACTCTAGCAGCTGATTTACTAATGAAATGTAAAAGTGACTTTCATCTGAAAAGAGGACTTTGTACTGAGTAACAGTCCAGGTCTGGTTCTGCTTAGTCCAGGTAAGACACTTGTGATGTTGTCTCTGGTTCACTACTTCATTGAACTACTATTAGAATAGTTATTCACTCCAAATTAATGTATTCTAATCATTTGAGATTCTGGATTTCTGATGTTCACGAGCTATAAGTCATACAGGTATGCTTAAAAATAGGCTTAATATATGTCACTTTACACATAATGAATATAAAACATATCACAGTTTAGCTTTTATGAACAAAAATGAACTCTTTCACCATATTCTAATGTTTTGATATGACTGTAAAACAAACTGGATTGAAGAGAGACTCTGTATGAATTAAACTCTGAGAAAGATGTTGCATTTTGTTCAATTAGCTAGTGTAACTGCTGTGAAATACATCACTTTTCTTATAAAGTAAGTGAAATCTGTGAGATATGCAGTGGATGAAATGGAAGACTTCCCATGAATTTGGTAGGGCTACAGATTGTTAGTGGTCCCTTTGTCACTTATTGGTATTCAGGAGTCCCACAGCCTCCTATACATTTTAATATCATTTTATATATACAGTCATCTCAATCAAAGAAGATCTAAAGGAGAAGGGTTGGTGACCACTACTCCAATTTAATGGCTTTGCTCTCTCTGTTCTGATGTTTATCGTTATCCTAGTTGTTCCTGCCACTGCTGTTGCTTGTGCTCGCTCAAAGGAGACCAGCTGCTCCTGTTTACTGTCCCCCAATCAAATTCCAACTACCTTGGAGTCTCTCACATGTCTGCATGTTTTGACACTGAAAACAGAAAAGCACACCTGTACTGTCAACAGTACATCACCCAGAAAATAATAAAAAGCCTTAATTAGATGACTTGGAGAGTTTAGTCATCATTACTGCTAGACTCTTGGGAGAAATATATGTCATTTATATACATACATACATACATACATACATACATAC
>BRDA01031872.1:0-39655 GCA_036984385.1 Crenuchus spilurus | reverse complement strand
GCTGGTATCGGATCCTGTAGTATCGGAGCACTTTTATGAATACGAGTACAAGTACGCGCAAGTGGTATCGGACAGATACCCGATGCTGGTATCGGGGCATCCCTAGTATTAAACCCAAAAATTCCATATTAGTGCCGCTCTAATTTCCATATATGGATGGGGAAGAGAAAAACACTTTCTAAACTTTCAAGTGTAAGTATCTCATCAGTATATATTATCTTTTTATTTTTATTTTTTTTTTAAGTGAAGAAAATTCATTTTGAAACCAAAGCACAAATTAGACAATCTGTCTAATTATTTGATCATGTATAACTATCAGTGCCATTTATTTCCATAACAGCCAAAGTTTAAATGTGTTCATTTTGACTACAACAGAAGTTCCAGATATTCATTAAAGCACTGAATTGATGAGAAGTACAAATGCCTGATGAAATCGTGACAGAGTACTCCACTGAAAGAGTACTTTAATTGCACTGCTTCACGGTTAGCTGACCGTGAAAAGGCCAAAATCTCAATTTTATTAATATGTGATTCAGTGGTCACCACAGCAGGAGGACTTTCTTTTCCCAAATGTAATGTATTCAAAAGCAGAGTACGTAACAACCAGCAAAAGACAAATAACCAAAAAGACATTTCAGGCCTTAATGTGTGGAACAGTTCAAAAACATTCATACTGGTTCATACAAGTGCATATTGGCCTTTTGGCAACAGGAAGTCAGTTCTGGCCTTGCATTGTGTTAAAATGCATGAGCAAATCAATAACATGACGTAGTTGTAATTATTATATTTTTAATTTTAAAAATCCACTTTATTATATTGCATGACATACTCCTACCATTGCAATAGCACACCACCAAATTAAATTAGCACATTATTAGAAGACAAATGGTTAAAGGATAGTATGGATCACAATGATTTGAGATAATTGCATTTATGACTATATAACTGGGGTAAGCTTAAGCAATTGTGATTATATAAAATAACTGCAACCTGGCAATAATGATGAATGGTTTCAGGTTCATGTACAATCCTACAATCATATAGTCAAATAGGTGGATGACAGATGGTGTATAAATTGAATTCAGCCATACAGGTGTAGGACACGTAGTTTAATACACAAATACAACCACATCAATGTGGTGCTTTGATGCTCAGAGTCAAACAGGTATATGACAGGTACTTAGATAATCATGCACAGTTCTACAGATGTATGACTGGTAGTTCAGTAATCTTAGTTATAAGGTATCATGGGTAGCTTGACATTCATGTCAGCATACAACAGATGGTTTAATACTCATACACAGCCATACAAGTGTATGAAAGGTGGCTAAATGCTCATATATAGCCATACGGCTGAATAACAAGTACCGTAGTCTGATGCTCATTTAAAGTCTTACAGGTGCCTCTCAGCCCTAATTAAGCAACAAATACCACATTGCGGGAAAAAAAAAAAAAAAAAAAAAAAAAAAAAAAAAAAAAAAAAACACCTGGGAAATTCAAATTTGTACACTGAGAATGTGGAGACATTTTTCATAGCTTTACCATTCTGATGCATTACTTTCAACACCTCTCTTATACTAGACATTTAATTGGGGCAATGTTAAATCATATTAAACCATTTTGGCTTATAGTGAGTAATGCTTTAATCCTCAAACTAAAAATGGTAATAAAAAAACTATTTAAAATCCCATTTTGATCCACATGTTCACCTCTGAAGTCAAAAATAATGTGGAAAAAACTGAGCTTCTCATTCTATAATTTACATGACACAAAATAGTAAATATGGTAAAACTACAGCAGTCATACTGTCATTTTCTCCAGATATTAATGGCCAATGTATTATCTAGCCAAAATGTGTATGAACTTCAAGCATTTAAGGAACAGTTCACCCAGAAATCATATTTACACATTCAACCTCTTACCTCTGTAGTTAAGCAGTCCTGTTTGCAGTTCAAAATTTGCTCTCACATAACTTATAGTTCAGCAGTTTATATATTTAAAAATACATCATTAGAACGTCTCTCGACCCACTGAAAACTCATCCAGATCGTTAACTGAGGTCTCAAGACTAGTCCGTGTGGTTTAGGACACAGTATGGCTTTCTGTGAGCTTTAAAAGGTGACTCATACTGTATCACTTCCTCTAGTCTGAGACTGATAACTGGATGAGGTTTGAGAGCAATGGGCTATTTGGGCGACTATAGAGTTCTAGTGCTTATTGCTAGAATAAAACCTCACAAATTATATTGTAGGATCAAATAAAACGGCAAACATATGTTTACCAATGAACCACATCTGAGGAATGCGGAAAACTGAACATGATTTCTCGGGTGAAACATTTCTAAGATGTTTTTAAAAGGACACTCAAGCAGACACTGCACTATTAAAGCTTCCCTACGACAGATACAGCGATTTAAACAGTAACTGTATATGGGTTACATTTACATACTGAAGTCTAGTTGCATGTTAACTGTCCTGAAAGTCTCGTAATGTTCTTTAGGTACACGTGGTGCTGGACAGTCTAGCATTAAAGTAAATAAAACACCTAGCCACAGCATGAATGTCGACATTTATTAATTACTGCGACATTTACACATCATTTCTAATCAGCAACAGAAAGAATAGCGCCTCGAAATCAACAGCCTAAAACAGTCATTTAAAAGCAGCTGCTTTATCTGAACTGATCACGCTAGCTCAACGATACCTGTTAACATCCGTAACGTTAAAGCGAGGCAAACGCTAAAAAGTGAAACAGCTTAAACACATCTCCACCATTTTGCTGCTACAAGCATTTTCTGCGAATAATCAAGCAAATAGAGAAAACGTGAGCTAATGATTTTAGCTTTGCGAATAAAAGGACACACTGTGGGCAGTCTCAGCGTTAGCTTAGCCATGCTCCGCTAACAAGCCTTTTCTGCATATAAGCTCTATAGTATCTGGGAGCTGAATGCTGTTAGCCTAGCAAATAAAGAAACAGTCACTAGATGCATTAGCTTAGCCTAGCATAGCATAGCTCAGCTAACATTACCGCCACAGTGACGGCAGGACGAGAAAATGTCCGCCTTAACCGACAACATAACAAAAGCTTAGAGGTTTCACGCCATTTACGTCGGATTTACTTTTCAAAAACCAAACTACTTGGGACAGCCGGACGCAGCTCGGTCTCGTTAAGCTGCCCGGGTCCCGGTTGTGGGAGTGTATGAGAACAAATCGCGGGTTTTTTTATAGAGTTACCTCACTCGAGTGCCGTGTGCATCTCCTCTCCGCTCGGTACGAAATCCTCGCTGCGCGCAAAATACACCAGCGGATACGCGGGAACGAGAATTCACCAATAACAGTTACGCAGCTTCACTACGCTCGATGCGACGGAAATTACGTAACAGTGTTTAATCAAGTTATTAGGAAGTTCTTTTCCGCTCCATCTTAAATAGAGCAACAGGCACGACATGTAAGTTTAAGGTGGACACGAAATTTCGGAACATAAACTGATGCCTAGTTTCCTGTCTGTATTTTTCAATTTCTTCTTTATTTTCACTTGAGCTGATCACGATACATAAATGAAAAATTAAGATTTAATTAAGAAATGGAGCAATAAAATAAATCAAAACACAAAAGTAAACAAGCATTAATTTTATAGTAAAACTAAGTTTGAATCTTAGTTATAAGAAACATATAAAGGATAATAAAAAGTTAAATGAAAAAGAATAAATTAAGTAATTTTAAACAAAAAGTTCATTAAAAAAGTAACCAAGTAAACTAATTGTAAACAAATAATATAAAATAATAAATAGTGATATAAAAGTTACACCAAATAACATAAAAAAATAAAACAGAAAAACATAAATATATAAATAAAAATAATTACACTGTTAGGAAGTAGTTCTAAATTATCATATGACACAATTGATCTGAATATTGGAGCATAACAGAATACAGAAAACATGATGATGATGCTCTGACAACGTGGTCTATGATTCAGACACTTGTATATAATGCCAGATTTAGCATCAGGTTTCTTACACTTCAGCCAAGCTTCCAGTTTTTTCAGCATTTCCTAAGTGTGTAGGCATTCAACAAACTATTTGCGCAATTATGGGATGATGTTCCTTTGTAAACCACTGACGTGGTCATCCTGTATTAGGGTCATGCCCATATTAGGAACTGCAGCTCTAAGCGGTTTATCTCTATTGGAAAAACAAATACAAGCTTGAGTAAACTATCACAACCTTACACAGAATAAAACCAAATGTATTTTTCTGGTATATACTGTATTTATCCTCAGAGTATCATTGAATCATCTGAATTATGAGCTGGTTTAGCTGTTAAAATATGAAAAAATGCTGCATGCACACAACAAGCAGTTAACTGTCTACTACACTGAAATGATGTTGCATGAAAATTTTTTAACATGTATACTGTATACTTTAACACTATTATAGGCTATGAAGACACTGATTACACCCACTGTAGACTACTACTGCTAAAGGAATGTAACCAACTTATTTGTGGCTTAGTATGCTATTATCAGTGTAATGCTCTGCATTCCTGCATGTAGCAGTATTTATATTTCAACTCTTAAACTCTTGATTCAGAAGATCTGGTAACGTGTCGGGTTTGTAAGTAATACCTAGTTATTCTTACATTCAACCACCCTAATATAATAATATATGTGCTAAAATAATGAAAAGTTCTGTCATTATACATGGTCATATCAGAGTATTATTACCACCCCTGGTTTGGAATGAATTCAGAACATGACAAGGTTTGCTGCATGTATAAGTAAGTGAGCAAACCAGTCAGTTGTAGCAGGGTGCAAAACAACCATCATGGGCAAAGGACAAGATTTGACTGATGTCCAAAAGAGTGATAATAAGATACCAGGCAAAGAGTGGTTGCGTCTCTGAAACTGTTAACTTTGTGATATGTTCTAGAGCTGCTGTAGTGAAGGTGTACCAAGAATGGCTTCCAAACATTATAAAGTAGTGCACCATAGGCCACTGATGCCAGAGGGAAACTACAACTACAGTGAGTGGTAAAGAGCAATCGACACACCACAGTACACCAGTTACCCTATATAATGAACACTATACCATATATATATATATATATATATATATATATATATGTATCCTATCTGACAAAATAATGTAATTGTATTTTTATTACATAAAATCCATATTTTTTAAACAATTTCTTTATTATTCACCACAGAGCCTGTGTTTAATGTATGTTTTCTCCACACTGTATAGACCATGAGACATTCACAGCTGTTGACTCGTCAGGTGCAATGGACATTAAGATCTCACTGACCTTGCTGAATAAGTGAATGTGAACAAGCAAAGCACTTTACCCAAAAATATGAGAAACAGTTTGGAAAAAATCATGAAATCTTCACATCTCAGTAGTTTCTCCTAGACAAAAATGACATCATGTGGCAATGGAGCATAACTAGAAATAAATAACTCAGTTTTGACACTGTGAATAACTAATATAATGTTTATGTGTGCCAGAACAATGTAAAGTCTCATATTTGTCTCTAAGGAATTTCAGGAGATTCACACAGCAACATCTGAGCAACTGAAGTTTTACTAAATAAACTAATAAACTATATTTTTAGGTTTAACTAAAAGAAAATTGCAGTATATTGTGATCTACTAGTATAGCTAGGAAACATCTAATGAGGGTCATGTTACCTAGTAGGTAGTGCTGGATATCACTTTTGGTGAGGTACAAAAATGTGAAAGTATGGGTGTGAAAAATAACAGCTTTGATTTCTATGATTTTACATTTCAGGGTTTAATTAAATATCTTCTGGTCAATACAAGGTCTTAAATGATGTAAATACAACCTCAGAGCATCAACAACACACAACAAATTCACCATGACAACATTTATTTAACAAAAATGGAGAAGCAATGTGTGAAAAAAACTACGTACACCCATGCACATGAATCAGTTACTTGTCAAACCACCCTTAGCAGCAAAAAGTTGAAGTAATCATTTTCTGCATGGCTTTATCAGTCTCTTTCATTGGCCTTATAGAGAGATTGCCTCACATTTGTCTCTAGAATACATTGTTCATTGGAGGACTTTATAGTTGACTAAATGATCAAAAGGTTCCCAGATTATGTGGCAGCAAAACAAGCCTAAATCATCACCACTCCACATGCACATGTTTGTGCTGATATGTTGTGTTTAGTTTCAAACATCTCTACTTTGGTCTCTTCTGTCTAAAGGACATTGATGCAGAAGACTTGTAGTTTGCTCAGATGCAACGTTGCAAACATAAGCCATGCTGCCACGTTCATGTTCTAAAGAACAGGCTTTTTTCTGCCAACCCTTCCAAATAAGCCATAGTTTTCCAGTATTTTTATAATTGTACTGTCATTAACTTGAATATTTAACATGCAAACTGAGCTCTTGGGGTTTTTGTTGTTTTGCTGAGCATTTCACGGTCTGAATTTGGGATGATCTTGCTGTGACGTCCACTCCTGGGAAGACGTGAATGTTTTCCACTTGTGAAACATCTTTCACTGCAGAACGATGGATCTCAAATTGTTTGGAAATGGCCTTATAACCTTTCCCAGACAAACGGGCAGCAACAGTTGCTTTTCTAAGATGTAATTTGCTCCTTGTGTTCCCACACCTGAATGCTGCAGACCAGCAAACTGCCAAAATGTCTGCTTTTATAGAGGTGGTCACACTTGCAAAGGACATTTGATTAGCAGCACCCAGCTGCTACTTATCCTTTTAATTCCTGTGGAAGCAGTAAGGGTGTACTTAATTTTTCACACAATGTTTATACATTTTGGCCTAATTTGTGTTAAATAAATAATGACATGGTGTAATATGTTGTTCATCTGAGGTTGTATTTGCCTAATTTTAACAACTTCTAATGATCAGATGTGTTTTAATTTTGCTGTGTTATGTAAAACCACATAATTCTGAGAGGGTGTTTTTCACATGACTGTATATCATTGCCTCAGTGTGAGGCATGCAGCCTTAAAGCTGCTCTAGAATGGAACATTTCATAATAGTTGAATAAAGAGAGTTTGGTGTATGGAACATGGAAGCAACATGCTGTGAACCTCAAGCACTATTGTCTCTGCCTTGAAATGCAAATGCCATATAAACAAACCAGCACAGCAAAAACAGACTAATTCAGAAACCCTAAACTGTTTTGTAACAGTCCTGATTCACACCACCAATCTTTACATGCATCTGCTGGTAAACGATTAGACAAACGTTCTTTCAGCTTTTTCTTGACTACCCTCTCTCAGACACTTCTCTGTCATACTGTACACTTTTCTTACATCTCTCCTTCTCACTGACACACACATAACATCAGGGCCAAAAAATCTGAAAAGGCAAACAAAAAGCAGTCACCCAGGATTAAATACAACTCCATCAAAAAAGCACTGGATCAAAAAAGAGACTTTTGTATCAATACAATAAAGACTTTTGTATGAAACCAGCACCATTTCCAGAAAAGTTGGGAGACTTTCTAAAATGCAATAAAAACTGAAATCTGAAATCTGTAATTTGACAGAAGGACAAAGTTTTAGATTTTCTTTGTTTTCAATGACAGAATTAATTATATTTGTTAAATATAAATGCATTTAGAAATTGACGCCTGTGATAAACTCACCAAAACTGGTACAGAGACAAAGTCAGACTGAAGAGTTAATATAAGTAATATTGTTCTGGAAGGTTCCATAATTATCCGTTTAAGTGGTAACAGCTGAGGTAATTAAGATTGAGTATCAAATGATCATCTACCAAAGGCTTTGTCTTTGCCAGCAAGGATGGGTTGAGGTTCACCATTCTTTGCTAAACGTGTTGAGAGATGAGAGAGAATTGGCAGTCTTCTCAAAGACAATGTTTCTCAATGCAAGACTGCAAATATTTTAAAAGTCTTTACCATTTAAGTCACCATCTACAGATGCTAATGTCAGAAAAAGATTCAGGGAGTCCATTGAAATCTCAGTGAGTAAAGAGCAAGGCTGGAAATTGGTCCTCAATGTGCATGACAATCAAACACTCAGGCAGCATTGTATGAGAAACTGACATGCTACCACATGGGCTTGAGAGTACTTTGGCAAATCATTGTCACTTAACACAATCTGTAACCAAATCAAGAAATACAAACTGAAACTTTATTATTCAAAAAGGAAACCAGATATTAATTTTGTGCAGGTTAGTTCTCTTGGCCCAGAGTCATCCAAGATTAACCACAATCCAATGGAAGCATGTTCTGTGGTCAGGTGAGTCCACTTTCAGCTTGTTTTTGGGGTGAAATAGATGCCAGATTGTACATGCCAACGATGAAAAAAATCAAAAGATTATGCAGATTGTTACCAAACAAGCATCTGTGATGGCATGAGGGTGCATCAGTGGCCATAGCATGGGCGATTTGAATATGTGAACGTACCATTAATGTGGAAGTTTATGTTTTAGAGAGACATATGCTGACACCAAGACATCTTTTTCTCAGGAACACCATGTCTATTTCAGTAGGACTGTGCCAAGCACAGTGTGGCTTCGTAGACATAGAGTGTGTCTGCTTGACTGCAGTCCAGATCTGTCTTCTACTGAAAATGCATCTCCTCATGAAGAAGAGAATCAGTCAAAGGCGACCACAAACTTTTGAGCAGCTCAAGTCTTATACAGTAAGAATAGGCAAAATTTCTACTTGCAAAACTTCAACAATGAATGTTTTCAATTCCCAAATTAATAAACAGTATAATTAAAAGAAAAGGTGATGTGACCCAATGGTAAACAAGCCTCTGTCCCAGCTTATTTTGAGTTGGTTACAGTCATGAATTTCTCAATTTTTTAAAGCAATAATACATGAGAGGGAGTGCTATAATGTGAGATATTGTCACTGGTCTGTCGTGGTTGTAGGCATGAGGCACAGGCCAAGTTCTGAAGATCACTACACCAGTACCAATATTTATCATTGTAGCCTAACCCTCGAGTGCAGTTCTGTTTTCACTGTTTATTGATAGATTTTAAGATAAAGAGAAAAAATATTTTATCAACAATCCACAAGATAAAGTAGTTCCTCTATCAGACACTCTGCTGCTAAAACTTCATCATCAGACTTTGTGCATCAGTCATAATAGTTGAGGAGCATTTCCCAATAAGTGTTTATTATACACACATTCAACACAAATATACAGATTCCTCAGATGCTGTTTGCTGGTATAACTCTGAATCTTTCATTAAACACCACTAACAGCTGATTAGAGGTTCATTCATATGTCTGTTAAGTTTAGCTCTTAACTCAGTAAAGCTGCTGGTAGAAGCAGATTCATTTTCATTTATGTTGATGTACTAAAATTGACTTCTTTATTCTTTTTCTTCAACCGAGCTGTAAATACATTACATGTGCAGTTACTTTACGGTATTGACTTTGTTTCTCTGCATTTTCAGTGCAGTCAGTGCTGATGTGGGCACAGTTATATGGGTGATGCTGTAGTTATAGCTAAGGTACGTGTATGTAGTGGAGTAATACTTAAAAAGATTCAGTCAGAGTGCCAATATCAGCACTCCTAAAACATCTACCGTCAGTCAGATTGCTGTCAAAACTAACTGTAGTATAATTATATTTAACAAATAGGACTAAGTTTGATATTGAAAACACTACATTCTTTTCTTTGTCCTTTTTGTTACAGATTACAGATTTTACAGATTTCAGTTTTTATTACATTTTTTTAAAGTGTCCCAACTTTTCTGGAAATGGGGTTTGTACTATGTGTGCTGTAAACCAGCCAATCACAGCACTGCAGCTGCAGTTATTTTTATTTTCCACTCAAGATCATTTAAATTCATAAATTATTTTTTCTTCACGAACCTCCTCTCTCACACCCTTCTCTTTAATATCACAATAACATCAAATATCTTTCTCGTATCTCTCCTCTCCTTTATTCACATTCACAAAAAATTCATTTCCCACCCATTTTCAGTCACCAGAGAACAGTTTTATACTGAGCAACATAAGATGAACAAACTGCATTCTAGATTCCCTAGAACAGTTCCCCCAGATTGGGTTGGTCAGCCAAGATATGTCTTGAGTCCACATTTTGCTTTTTTTAGTAAAATACATCATCACTTCCATCAACCCACATTTAAGGCCTCACAGTTTAGTTAATGTGATTTAGGAAAGAGTATGAAAGTAGGTTAGAAGTAACCTTACAGTGTACCAGTGTTTGAAAGTTGGTGAAGAAGGTAGCAATTAGGTGGAAAAAGTTGGAATTACTAGTTCCCCTTTAGTAGTTAGAATAGTTCACCTTGCCAAGTTTAGGCCTGGCATCTCAAAACCATCACCAATTCCCAAAAGAATGCCAGGTATTGTATGTCTGTAGCAAACATTTCTTCATAGCAACACTCTTTTACGTTCTGAGTCAGCCCTCAAGTCTGTTTGCTTTATGCTAAGTGTTCAGTGGTGCAACTTTTCCACAACCCAAATTACTGAAAGTTGACCCAATTCATCTGCTCACCTAAAATAAATAAGAGTGAGTTCAAAAAAGTCCTGTTGTTCCAAAATGGCACACACATCAGAAATGCCCGGCAATACAATGATGCATTGTATATGTTTGACTTGTAATCTTTTATCATCCAAAACTGCTTTGGAAAGTGACAAACTGCCAGTTTGAGCTTCACTGTCACAATGCAGATGGAGGGCAACTACATACAGGCACTTTTCATGAGTAAAAGCTCTGACTGGAGTTAATAAACAGACAAATACTGTAAGTTCCTAAGAACTGAGTTAAAGGTGCACTGCAAAAATTACATAACAGCAAGTAAAACCATCTTAAGTCTAGTATAAATTTCTAATATGTTTAATTTTGTCATAAACTTTTATTATTATTATATATTATAAATTATTATATTATACAGTTTCTATTTTATCAATTGAACACATTAAACACATTGAAGGTGCCACAGCTTTCCACACATAATTTTTTCAGTTCAGTAAATAAAGAGTATGTGTGCATTAAAATGTGATCTCTGTAGAAGATTAGTTAACTTAATTAAATTTAAGACATTGTTAAATGTTTAACCAGGGGTTCTTAAATTTGCATAGGCTGTACACTGATCACTGTACACCATAGACTGTACATCGATCAGCCACTGAGAGTTTAATTATATTGCATTGATAATCATGTTGGAATGGCATCTGTGATTTAGTCATCAAATGAACAGTCAGTTCTTGATGTTGATATGTTGGAAGCAGGAAAAATGTACAAGCATAAAGAGGTGATTGACTCTGACAAGCACCAAACTGTGATGGTTTAGAGGACTGGATCAGAACATCTCCAAAACAGCAGATCTTATGGGGTGTTCCTGGTATGCAGTGCTCAGTAACTACCAAAAATGGCCCAGGAAAAGACAACCCATGAACTGGTGACAGGGTCATGGGCATCCAAGGCTCACTGATATACATAAGTGAATGCTAGCCCATCTGGTCACCTTCAGAGGTCTAGTAGAGTTCACGATTTGAAAAGTTAGATCTGTTTTGGTAGCAAGAGGGGGATTATGTCATTACCAAATATCATTATCATTACTGATATGATGGTAAAATCTAATAAAGATACTGTTAGAAAACAGCTGTGCTTTGATAAGATATGTCCAAATCATCCCAGTCCTTTTTTTTTGGCCAGCGCTGTTATCTGACCAATCAATTCTCACAGGAAACGTTAGCCGAGCTGATTGCTAGAAAGTGGGAGCCGGTCCAATTGAGCAGCTGATGATGCAAATCAGAAACATCCTAATGGCCTAGTCCTGACTCGTGGGGTGCCAAGTCCTGCTTAAGTCATTCTGTTTGTGCCCTTTTGACTTCCCTGCTGCCTACACGCTCACATAAGCCTTCCAGGCTGGATGTCTAATGAATAATGATCACTCCCAATCAGGCGAGACAAGCCCTTCTATCACAGCGTTCCCACATCAGACTGCTTTCAGACTGCAGATATTAACACTAATAGCAGAAGTTTAGCGTGACTAATTCTGCATGATATTTTGTATTTTAAAACAACATAAAATGTCACCAACATGACTGATGAAAAGAGCACTTTGCATTCAAGTCTGTGATAATTTACAGTTTTCAACTTACCTCAGATGTAGTCGATCACCCAAGACATGCAAGTCCTAAGATTTTATTTTTTTAGAACTGGAGCTGCAATGCTATCAAAGACAAACTCAATAGTCACCTAAATGAACTTGTTTTTGTAAAGATCAGTGGTGTCTCTAGAATAGAAACACAGGTAGGGCACTAGAGAAGTTATGTGGGTAGCATAGCATCCCACTCGTCAGTAAAACAACATACAAACCTACTTGCTCAATTAATTCAACCACAAATGTACCTCATCAATGAAATTCCAAAAAACATAATTCGGTGTTGTGCTGAATTCGGCACCCTCACTGTGAGATGCATCCCCTGTCGGGAGACTTACTGGTGGTATTCCATTAATTTTACTTTGGTTATTGTGACCAAAAGAACTTAAATACAATCCATTTCAGTCATGAATAAAGGAAATAAACTGAGGTAAGACTCAACTGTGTGTTATTTAACTGTTACCTTTGTTGAAATTGTCAATGTGATTCATTATATTATAAACGATGGCAAACAGATTACTGTGATGTTTCAGTGAATTCTAGTGTTTGTTAGCAATCATAGCCTTGTAGCACCAGTTCTAACCTAAAAAAGCAGAATTCAGACTTTGACTACATCTTGGTATGCTGAAAAATACATAAAACACTTTTAGACTGCATATCAAAGTTGGTTGTTCATGATGTTTTGTAGGCAGCAGACTGCAACTACTTAAATACTTCCATACTATTTCTATTGGCACAATATGTATCAAAGAATATAAGTGGAAATATGTCAAATAGAGACATATATTCTTACATGAGCTATATAGATGACTCATACTTGTATATCCACTCGTGCAGCAGTGGGCTGTATATCATCCTTTTATTCCTGGAAAGAGTTGCTGAGTCCAGAGCTCCTGAGGATTTCACTCATCCAGGCGATGCGAACAAGGCTCAAGAGATAAGTAACATCAGCTTTTTGGGTCTCTTTGAAGAGCAGAAAGAATTGTGCTTCTGTGATCAGCTAAGACAGAGACGAGGCAAATCAGCATAAAGGCAAAAGGATTTCATCAATAATGGATGTCACTCTGATGGAAGTTGGGCATCACAGTGAGGCATGAATGGGAGGCTAAAAGGAAAAGAAGCAACTTTTTGATGTCAAAGATACAATGTAACGAATTTCTGAGCTATGCAGTCTCTTTATGGTGACCCAGGTAGTGCCTACCAGTGAGGCAGTTGCCACCCCTTTTTTTGCATCATGGACCAATTTTCGTGCAGCCAAGTTGCTTATGGATGGGCATGGACTATTGGCTGAGTATTATGTGGATATCATGATTGGAACGGGGTCTGCCCCAGTCCATGACCCAATGGATGGGAACTGAATCTATATAATGTGATATGCCCCTGGGGAGAGGGCATGGCCAGGATGATCAAGTGCTTAGCTTAGCTCAAAGATAACACGGATACCAGTCTGAGCAACCCAAGAAGTGCTTAAATTAGCCATGGTGCTCAAGCAAACCAACACCAATACACACATAAACAAACTCAAAATGCTAATGAGAAGGCTCTAGTACTTTTACTTAGCATTCAGTCCTTTTGGAGTACTTTAGCTCAGTACTTTTGGTCATTTAAGCATGGTGTGCTCTACCACCCACACGTCAGCTCCACCAGACAGCCTAGCTCAGATATCTTCCTTCTTGTGTGTGTGAAAACCTCCCTTTTCTGCTGCACCTTAAGCTTTATCTCTAATCAGCCCCAGGTGTAGGGAGTTTAAGTCAGAGCTGCAGGCCCAGATGAAAAGCCAGTCTATTGTCCCTGCCGCCTTTACATCACAATAACAAAACAAAAGAATGAATGATTATATTATAGACATATCATTATGTCTATTGCATGGTGTTGCTTCAAAGGAACAGTGTTATACACACACAGAGATACACATAGAAAGTTCAAGCATAGTTTTATCTACTTCAGTGGCTTTTGCATTTTTTCGTATTTTCCTGAACTCATGGCATGTGTGGCAGCCATATTTTTTGCCTTAAAAAATTCTGTATGTAAAATATATATTTTCATAATCAATGGCGAGTTTTGATTACACTTCTATCAGTGCATACAAACACATTATTTACCTTTTATCACTGTACGTTTTACCTATTGCACACATTATGAAATCATTGCTTAAAAGTGACTGGACTTACTTTATTATTTCATGGTGCACTATAGCATATTTAAACGTGTTGCTAAATTGTTTGCTTTGAAGCAGCAATGTGCAACAATACCATTAATAAGTATGATACATTTTAAAATAAAAAAATCACACAAAGGCCCTGAGTTGGCTCAGCAGGCGAAGATACTGACACTATGACCAGAGGATCGCGAGTTCGAATCCCAGTCATGCTGTTTGCCATCAACAGCTGGAGCCCAAGAGAGCAAAAATTGGCCAAGCTCTCTCTGGATGGGAAGATGGCGCTCTCTCTTCCTATCACTTTCACATTGCAATGTCCACTGTCTCAGGCATCTTCTGATTGGTCTATTCGGAACTGGGAATCCTGCATTTTCCTCCGAGTGCATTTGCTCCCCAGTGATGGTGTATCAGCGGTAGTTTGAAAAGAGGCGGTGGCCGCATCACACGCAATGGAGGAGGCTTGTGCTTGACTTCACCTTCCTAGAGTCAGGGACATTGCTAAAGTGATGGGGAGAGTCCTAATGGATGGGATGGGCTAACTGGCTACTACTACATTGGGAAGGGGATAAAATTGGCAAAAAAACACTAAAGAAAATTACATGTCATGAAAGAATATAATTTGGAAGATATAGAAATAGAAATAGGTCAAAAATGTAACCACAGAATTTAATTTTCTCTTTTTTGAGTCACATTGTCTGGACGCAACACTGTGGGACAAAGGAACAATATTTTAAATTCAGTTATACAGTTTGCAATTCAATTTATGTAGAAAATGGCAACATGTAATTATAATATTGATGCTGGAAGGTTCTACAATAACCAGTTTAACTGGTAACAGGTAACAGGTGAGGTCATCTAGACTGAGTATAAAAGAAGCATCCACCTAAGGTTTTGTCTTTGCAAGCAAGGTGGGGTCATGGTTCAGCACTGTGGGCCAAACTTCATGAGAGACTTGTCAGTTTAATGATGATGTTTCTTTCACCACCTATAGTTCATTATATCATGAAAAGATTCAAGGAGTCAGGGGAAATATTTGTGCTTCTACAAGCCAAAGATGAAAGACAATCCAGGTTGTTACCAGACTGTGATGACATGGGGGTATATTAGTACCTATAGCATGGTACCATTAATGTAGAGTCTTACAATTGTATTTTGGAGAAACACATGTTGCCTTCAGGATGACATTTCCTCCACAGGAACTCCATGTATATTTCAACAGAACAATCTCAGACCTCATTTTGTATGAGTTGCAGAGTTGCAACAGCATGACTTTACAAATATACAGTTTGTGTGCTTGACTGTCTTGCCTTCAGTCCAGATATGTCTCCTATTGAAAATGAATGGCACATCTACAAGATACATACATGCATGCATACATACAAGAGGAGAATCAGCCAATGTCAATTCATGATTGTTGAGGAACTCAAGTCTTTGACACAGCAAGAATGGGCAAAAATTCCAATAGCAAAACTGCAATAATTAGTATCTTTATCTCCCAAACCATTAAAAGGTATAATTAAAAGAAAAGGTCAGGTTGCTGAGTGTTAAACATGCCTCTGTCTCAAGTTTTTTGAGTGTGTTACAGTCTTCAGTTTTTACATTTGTTTATATTTAACAAAAAGAAATTGCCGTTGCAAACACTAAAAATCTTTTCTTTGTCATTTTTTCTGTTAAATAAGTTGTTCAATTTAATTACACATTACAAAATACATATTTTAGGTTGTACTGCATTTTTAGAAAGTGGTTACATTTATCTGAAAATGAGATTTGACAAAAATTTATTAAATCTTACCTCAATTATATCTATACTGACAAAAATCTTCAGAATAAAATTGATAAAGTAATTAAAAAAATATGACTACCATATATGCCATGGGTAAGGAAAAGACGTTGAAAAAAAGAGATTAGAGCAAGTAAACTTACACCATAGGTTAGATTTAACCACTCTTTTAGAAAGAGCATTCATTCTTGGGTATTTGGGTATTGGGTATTTTTCCAATATTACACCAAAGCTACATCATGCAAAAGAAGGTTCAATTTCTAATTTTCCTGTTGTGTGAATTGAATTGCAAAAAGCTTATAGATAATGCACATCTAAAAAGAGAAATTTTTAGACATTTGTTTTTGTTTTTATATTTTACCTTTCTAATGATATTAATAAAAAAAGTATTACTATTGTTGCGTTATCTTGCCTCAAATCAACATATCACAAATTGCCAAAATAATAGCTTGAATAGTTTGAATAGGTTATATGGGACAGTCAGCTAAAGGTGTATAAAGTCTTAACCCTAACTCCAAACTGTAATGGATTTATGAAGTGATGGAGCTCCATCCACTACTGTTGGGGTGTCCATGAACTAATTATACATCAGGACCTGAAGTGAATCCAATTAAACCCTTATAGTAATGTTCCAATATCTAGTGTAAAGTCCAGAAAAGGTCAAACAAAGCATTATAAAGTGCTGTTTCTTCAAACTTTCTTCAAAGTTTCGACAGAGTTTATTACAGTTATTTCCCTTACATTTCACTTTTAGTTTTGGGATCTGATCTGGCTAAACCCATTGGAAAGGTCTTTGAACTTCACTGCCAACTCTGGCCTTATTATTATGAGTAGTTACAGAGGACTGAATTTCAGAAGTCCTCCACCTCTGATGTTATAGAATCCACCTTCTCTGTGTTCTTGTGCTGGAGAACAGAGGACTATTTTTGCAGATGTAAATGTAAATATGTCTAGGTGTGCTCCATTGTGATAAAAAGCAGGTCTATTCTTAACCCCGCTGAATACCCTGCCTTCGAATTTCAGCAGTACATGAAGCGGCTGCTGCTTTTTGATTCCTTTGGGTCTCATCTTTGGTTGTATTCTGAGAGCGCATTCTGTATTAGACATCTGAGAACCCCACTGCAAAGCCGCCCTGTCGAATCCCTCTGTTTCTCCCCAGTCTTTAAAGGGAAAAAGTAATGTGGGTAAAGATACCCCACCAAGAAACATCATTTCAAAGGATGAAGTATGCTCGCTGTAGTTGCAGTAAGTGTCAAAGTTTTGTGAGGAGAAACTTCAGGACTGGATTGTCCTGACCTTTTTGTCATATAGTGTCCTAGTCCTGAGTGAGTGAACTATCAACCCAGAGATGTTTTTCACTGATTTAGTCTCATCCAAATCAAACAGGCCAATCACATTTACAGACTGTGGGGGGTACTAACTTACATTCACATGATGAATTTCCAAACACTCTTTATCCCGTAGAATAAACCGGCTGTTTACATGTAAGTGACCTCTGATCTGATTGGCTGCTCCAATAAAAGAAGTCTAGGCTGGAACAGTTTAGTGTGACAAAACCTTTGTGTTGATGGCTTAACTTATTATTCGAACATCAATATAACGTGTAGTGTAACAAAGGGTGTATGATCTTTTGCTCAAAAATTTACAAGAAGCCTAAACCTCAACACCTAGTTTCTTTCTTAGAGGTGTGAAGAAAACTTAGATTTTAGGTGACTATTGTGACTATTGTAGGTGTCTAGTGTTTGTTAGCAATGTTAGACACATGACTCCAGTTCTAAACTAAAGTAGGAACATTTGCTTTAGTACTTTCCTGCAAAGAGCAAAAATAGTTCACTTCCAAAATGTTAGTTGATTCATGTAGATTTCACAAGAGTGGCTGAGCTAAACTTGCACATTGAAAAGGCAGGTATACATAAAAGCATTGGTTTCTGCGACATCACAAAACAAGGAATTCTAAATGAGGTGTTTTACAGTATAGTTTTCAAATAAGAACTGCAGTGCATGAGGTGCATGGAATGAGGTAATACTCTTACTTTAAAAACACTATTTGAGGTGTTTTATTTATTTGTTTATTTTATCAGTCCACCTTATCACTATCACTTGCAATGTCCATGACTCTCTTGGGAGAGAGCAGACAAGCACAGACCTCCTCTGATACCAGTGACATCAAGCCTTTTTTTTTTTCCGAACTGCTGGCAATACATCGCCGCCAGGCAGCTAGTGCGCTCAGAGGAAATCCCCACTTCTGATGGATCACCCGGCAGACGCCCAAGTCAATCGACATTGTTTATAGTGCTAGGGAGAGTATGCCATCTTGCCCACCTGAAGAGAAAGCATGGCTAATTTTGCTCCCTCAAGACTCAGCCTGTCAATGGCAAGCTGACCGTTGAGCCAATCGGGGCCCTATTTGAAGTGTTTGATGAAAGGCGCAATAATAAACCATTCACAATTCTTCAGTAATCCTCATATAAAAATGACCAGTCAAATTGTGTAGTGCATTTTCAGTAGGTCTGTAGTCAAAATTGCCTTTTGGAGTCCAAAACAAGTCGCAATCAAATCTAGTTTTCTTTAAGAACACGTCTGGATTATCTTTTAATTGTTTTTAATATGTATTATTCTTTTACACTATTAATTACATTTTACAGTATATCATTATTTACTGTATATCTGCTATCTAATTTGGTCAATTCTCAGTTCATTCAGCTAAACCAGACATGATCAGATGTAATAATGTGGTTTTGATTTGATTGCATGAGTCTTTGTGTGTTGACCATTAAAAGAAAGACAGTAGTCCATCTGTATCTCTGAATACTTTGTTAGCCCCCTTTTACCCTCTTCTTCAGGATGTCATGACCTCCACAGGACTAACTCTGGGCAGGAATTATTTGGGTCAAAGCACTGCAGCAACACTGATGGGGTGGTGGTGGTGTGTTAGTGATTGCTGCGCTGGTACAAGTGGATCTGACAGAACAAAGCTGCTGGAGATTTTAGACACCTGCTGGACTGGAATAGTCCACCAACCAAAATATCCACCCAGCAGCACCCTGTGGGCAGCATCCTGTGATCAGTGATGAAGGACTAGAGGATGACCAACACATACTGTGCAGCAACAGATGAGCTACTGTCTCTGTATGTCTAACTGTGTGGACAGTGTTTTAAAACTCCAGCAGCTCTGCTGTGTCTGGTCCACTCATACCAGCACAAACACACTTCAACATATAAGTGACACTGCAATGCTGAGAAGAAGTCATCACTCAAATAATATCTGCTCTGTGATGGTCTTGATTATTGAAGAACAGAGCGAAAGGAGGCTAACAAACTATAATAGAGAGAAGCGGATGCACTATGGTCTGTAATTGTACAACTAAAGAGTGCACCTATATGGTCAGTAGAGCTGATAAAATGGACAGTGTTTGTAGATAAATGGAGGTGGTTCTAATGAAGTGGTTTACATTTATAAATGCTGGTCCCAGTCAAGACCAGAACTTAAATTTGGCAAGACCAATGGCAGAGTACAATTACTATTGAGTCCCAAACATCAGAAAAAACTGCCTCAAATCTGGACTCATGCACTACAGTCTTTCATTTCCAAACTTTTGGATAATGTCTCACTCTGGCCTGTGAGTCAGTGTAAAATATGTGGGTATAACAGAGCCATGCATACACTCATTGTTTAAAGTCAAACAGATCAGTTAAAAAGAGAGAATACATGGGACTAGAGACCTAACGTGAATAAATGATGCTTGTTCAGTATGCAGTATGAGTGAAGCCAGGCTGCTCCAACTGGAACCAGTCCAGGTCAAACGTCAAAACTCATGAAATTTGGTGTCAGTTTGGCGTCAGTCACAGATTAATCACCTGTCAGTCTCTGACCATGCCTGACAAGCGGGGATCATCTGAAACACAAAATGGCACCTCCTCCCCAGCTCGTTTTACTGTAAGACACCTGCAATTGTCCCCTTCACACCAGAGATGACACAGAATTATTTACGAGTGCCTGACACTCAGTGGAGTGAAAAGTCCCAACTGTCATCCTCCATTTATCCTCAGGTGTGCACATATGCATGTATCCACATACCTGAACATACTGTACGAACATGATCCACATACACAATAACTATTAAACATGTAAGACTGTATGCAGATAAAAGAAGTATATGGTTGAGAAGTCTTTAAACTTTCAGTCCACTTGTAGGGGGCTTCCAGAATCAGAAATGAACATATAGCATAAAATGTTGTTTGTACCTCATGAGCTAGTTTGAAGAACAAAGTATAGTTCCAGATGTTCTCCTTGATGCTTCTCAGCCATCATATGAATTTGTTAAACTCTATCAGGAGCACACGAGATTTAACACAACAAAATACCGATTAACCAACCCAGGTATTAAGTATACAGATAATACAGGACAGCCGTGAGCAGTGCTTTGGAAATGGTTAACCCATTACACTGACATACAGAACATGACTAATCATTACATTCATGTTGTTTATTTTGTGTAATATGAGTAAACACTGGCATTTTTATATTGGCTACAATGTTTTGTGCTATACTCAAATATAAGTACCGGTAATAGATCATATATATATATATATATACTATTTTAAATAATATTTTTAAATGAATTTTTAGCTTATTTCATCCCATTTTTGTTTAGTAGCCAATCATCCCACCCATTCGTTCACTCTCCCTATCACTTGTAATGTCTCTGACTGTAGGAGGGTGCAGACTCACACAGGCCTCCTCTGATGCATGTGAAGTCAAGCCACTGCCTCTTTTCAAAAACGTTGATGCTTTTCAGTGTAAACGACGGGAGCGTTTTTTTTGGATGCTGGGGTTACGATTCAATATACTGTGATATTGTCATTTTTTCTTTAATTTTAGATAAGCTGTCAGTGGTGCACACTTACTGTACAGTACATTTTGTGTGTGGAAGAGTAGAAACAAAAGCTGATGCTATTTAGCAAAAAAAGACATTTTTGTACATACTGCTACAAAGACCATGATAAGAAGAACTTTAATCTGAAAAGTTGCATTGTGGGAATGGCTCCTAACTCAACATACTGCAATCAATGAGCCCAACATTATTCCATGATAAAACAATGAAACATTCAAATGTCCACATTGTATAAATTATACGATTGTGGAACAGAAAAATGACACTTAAATGCAAACTGTTGAAACAATAACAGACATGTCACACACGGTCATGGCTTTGCAATGGTAGGCTGCACAGACGAGTCACATCTCTTAAATGCCATCTGTCTCTCATTGCTTGTAGCAGGCCAGGACCTGATAATCCAGTCCATGTCTTGATGTTCTCCATCCAGGTTATTCTTGGTCTTCCACGTCTTCAGACTCCCTCTACAAGTCCAGTCATAACACTTCCTTTAATGCTCTCATGTTCTGCCTCTTCACATTACTGAAGTAAAGTAACTTGTGGGATTTAACGTGCATCAGTAACTCTTTTTGAGTTCTGACTTGCTCAGTGGTCATCATCTTCATCCATGAGATCTTCAGCAACTTCCTGATGTTCTCAAGAGCCTGAATACGTCTTTCTTCAGTGTCCAGTCTTCACAGCTACTGGCCAGACCAAGGCTTTCATCCATCTTAGTTTGGCGTTGGTGCTAATTGACTTGCGTTTCCACATCTTTGTCAATTTAAACATCACAACCATGCCTGTGGCCATTCTTGACTTCACTTCACTAGTACAATAACAGCTCTGTTTCTTAATATTTCTTAATAATCATGCTTAAAGGAGCAGTAAGCAGTATAAACTAGTGATGCCAACCTCGAAACTCTGATTTGAAAAACTGAATCAATTAATTTGAAATGCAGTGTTTCAACACATTGCTTTGAAGTCCAAATAAACATTAAAAAGTCATGTGACTTTCCCAAAAAAGGGGTCATGACATCACACTGTTTTGAAACAGTGTTTCAGTGCCCACCTAAGGAAATTCATTTGGTCCAAAAGCATCTTTCACTTCCTGCAACCTCAGTGCCTTGTGAGAGAGTGAAACCGATCATGTTTCTTAATAAAAAGAACTCATTAATTGTATGACTTAATGAATAAAATATTGCCTAGCCCAGTTGCACAAGCACTCCTATTTTTTGATTATGTAGTAAATGAGGGTGTCAGATTTTAGCACACTAATGTACAAATTACACATGAGAAGTAACAGTGGAAAAATAATGGCATCAAATATTTTTTTTATTTAAAAAACATCCTGATCTCTGCAGAATGACTGTTTTTCA
Source organism: Crenuchus spilurus (assembly GCA_036984385.1). Taxonomy (NCBI): domain Eukaryota; kingdom Metazoa; phylum Chordata; class Actinopteri; order Characiformes; family Crenuchidae; genus Crenuchus; species Crenuchus spilurus. The sequence goes on along the minus strand of BRDA01031872.1, from coordinate 17,348 downwards.
GGACTGTATATAGTTGAATGAGAGACAAAACTTAAAAAGTAAATAGTAGAGCACATTTGTTAAAGGGCTTTTGGTAAAGGATGATGGTTTCATATCACTATCATAAACACACTTGTTTTCAGAAAAGGTTGTGGTTTTGATCACTATTTGGCAGAGGTCACTGTGGGGCATTTTCACAATGCAAAATTCACCCCAAAACATGAACAGGCAAAGTGACTAAAGTAGATGAGTCTGTATGCTTACACAACTGTTCATCCATCCTGATGATAAAATCACATTCAGGCCAATCAGGTGCCTCCATACCACCACACTCTGTAGTGGGTTTTACTCCTGTCATGGGCTTACAGAAAGGTCTCAATATAAACTGAATACATGCAGTCTTCTCCGCCATTCCTTCAACATGAGGAGATTGATTACAGATGTACGGTTTGGCTCAAATTGTGTTTTGAGAATTGAGAAAGAATTTTCTTATGTCATACTGATATCTTGCATTGATAAGGTGGAGTTATGAAGATGTTGTTCTATTCAGAATTAAAGATGATATTACAAAATGTACAATAAATTATCATTTAAAATACCTATAAAATGCATATAAACACACTCTGAGATGGTTTTCCTAAAGCACAGTTAAACTTTGGCAATGGTCCCTAATAGAACCAAGAAGCAGTTTCTGTAAAGACTGTTTCTGTAAAAACTGCTCATGGCTCCTTGGGACAGAATGGCCCATCCGATGTTCATTAGTTAAGCCTGTTTGTCATTTGGCATCACTCTGCAGGGTATTATCCACATTTTTTGCAGATCTCCCAACAGCTTCTTCGGGGAGACTCTAGCGCTGTCACTGGTGAGACACATTTTGGAGGGACTGATAGATACAGATTTTATTACCTTGCAATTATTACCATAATTTCCCCTCCGGCTCTACGCGCCATTTGTTATCGGAAACTGCATTTCCAGCGATTAGAAGGCATCCCTCATGACGGGCAGATCTGTTTTGCCACGTGCGGTCACGATCCGTCAGTGTAATTTGAAAGAGCACAAGTGCACTTCGCCACAAGCGACAGCCTGTTATTGAATTAGAGCGCCATGGCTCATCTCTGCCTGTCACGGGTTAGCACCAATGACCATGAAGCTGAAACTTCTTCTCTGTACCTCTATAACAATGAAATATACTGTTCTATCATTTTTTTATATTAACAAGGAAAAATGCAATATATTCATATACTGTACTTCACATCACGTCTTTGTCTTATGGGCATCACATCATCAAAACCAACCAAACCAGAATTATTACTTTTGCTTAGCTATACTACAAATGTACTGTAATTATATAATTATTTTTTATTAAAGGGCCCATATCCTACATAATTCTTTTATTTTATTATCCCCTCAGGTCCACTTATGATATTTCATTGTGAAACACACTTTAAAACTTCAGTGTGAATGTGATGGAGCTCTTTCTTCTGGTGCTTTTGGATGAATTATAAGGTGAATTCTAAATGAGCTGATTTTGCAGCTTAGTTTCCATACATTGACTGTAAGGACTGGAGAGTGAATATGTTTTGAAACTTCAATTTAATCTAAATCAAATAAGAAACACATTTCCTCTGCTGCAATAGTCAATTTACATATTGGTTATGATTGTAAAGTGTATGTACCAGGAGGTTGTAGACTGATTCTGGTTGGTCGGTTTATCTACTAGACATTGATAATCTGATTTTAATTGGACAGTTGATTTACTAGGAGGCTTTAGTCTGACTCTGAATGGACATTCATGCACTAGAGGAGACTTTAATCTGATTGTATTTGGTTGGTTTACATACAAGACAAGTCCATCCATTCATCCACTGTCTTCTGCTTAATCCTCAGGGTCGCAATGAGTCCTCTACCCCTTCACCCGGCGCAGGGCATGGCATTACTATTAAACCATTTCTTAGTCTGATTTTGACTGGTCAGTTCATCTTCTAGACAAGACTGTAACATCTAAGTATTTTCTCTTCAGTTTAAGTCTCAGATCTGCTCAGATAAGAGACAAAATATACGATCTCAAATGTGTCACAAAACAGCTCTCAATTAAGTCTCACACTTTTCTCAGATAATAACAATTTAGTATTCTCTAAATATCTCAAAATTTCTCATCCAAGACTACAAGGAGAAATATTTCAGGTCTCTTTTTCTTCTCGAGGGCTCCACATATCCCATAAAACGCAAAATGTGAAGAGTAAGATTTTCCTCTGTAATACTATTGATGGGGTAGAGGGGGCTGATAAATTGTGCATGCTATCACATACTGTAATAAACTGTCAGTGTATTTCAATAGATGTAATGATTAAAGTGATTCTACATCCAGAAAACATGCTCTACAGCAAGCCACTGCTTCAGAGGAAATGCTTTCAACCTCCTTTAGATAAATAATTCCTACACACACACTCTCTCAGAGCAGTAGTGTGTGAGGTGTTTATCTCAGTGTATTCCCGTAGCTCCGCAGGTCTTTTCTGAGTGGAGGCCAGTGCTGGTCAGGCTGCATGTCGGCCAGATTGCAGCAGACAGGATAAGCGGTTGGTCAGCAGCTCAGCACTCCAGCAACTTCCACTGGGACTCCCTGGTACAGCTCAGGGTCAATGCTTTCTCTTACTGCACTGCATGTGAGTGCTACACAGGGCAAGAGATATATTTACACTGCTTCTGTTAGAAGCAGTCATCAAGCTTTAATCTCCCTAACATCTCAATCATTTCTCCTAGACAACAGACAGAAACACAAATAGGATTTTAGCTTAAGCCTCCTGGTGCGCTGATACTTCTCTTGAGACTTCAGTAATCTCAGAAGTAAATATATTTCTGGGTTTCTGAAAAAGTGGCCAGTGAGTGGAGCTACAAGAGAGCGATTTCTGATATAGTGCACAATCAGTACTTTCCATGGTGAGCATGAAAAAAGCATGATGGCATAATAAATGTATAACGGTTATTGGCTGCATTGTGAGAAATGGTTGAGCTCATGTTTAGATCTTTAGGCCTACCAGACTTTGAAAAGATTCTGAAAAGATTTTTAACAGACTAAAGTCTGACACCATCTCACATCTACAGACTTTTTAGTCACAGTCTAGTCACAGTCTAAGATTTTGGAAAGACTGTGTATCTTACAGGGTCACAAATTTAAAGACTGCAACTAGATTTCTTTTGAGATTATTTCCCATCTGCTTTTGTTTTACATAGAATTAATGCAATAAAGAGCAGAATTATTGCAAAATCTGTATTTATTAAACTTTTCTTTGTATCAAAAATAACTCAACTCACAATAACACAACATAGTGCAAAATAATCCATAGTAATTCTAAAAAAAAAAAAAATTACATAGTAAAGTACATTACAAATGCAGTGCTATCAGAGCTCAAAATACTGTCAACACTTCAACACTATGATTCACATCCATGCATTCCCGGTCCTGTGTGTCTGCATGCTCCTCATTTTCTTCAAGCTGTTTGGGAAAACAGTAACTTTTAAGATTAAAACTATCGTTAAGTAGCCCCATTCAGTAGTGCTTAGCTTGCTAGTTAGCTTTAGCATAGCACACTCACCTTGGATTGAGACTCTCATGATTTTAGCCTGACTTTGAAAATTTTTCTGTGACTAAAATCGAGTGAAAGTAGTTAGGTGTAAGGTAGGCCTTTGTTAAAATGTGTCTTATCTGAGCAAATCTGAGCACAGTGAGAGGCTTTATTGAGACCTGTATCAACATGAGACTTGAGATTACTGATATATTTTTCTTAGCAGGAGCAGCAGCTCTGAGACTCATTTGTTTCTTCATCCAATCTCAATCAAATCAATCAATCAATCAAAATAGATTTATATAGCGCTTTTTTACAATGGGCGTTGTCACAAAGAAGCTTTACATAATTACTATCAAACAATTTGAATCTAAGCCCGAATCTAAGCCCTCAATCTCGTTGTGGAGAAACAACTGAGGTGTAAAGGAGATCTCTACAGCCTTGTTTAGTAGGTACACTGTCAAATCAGAATCAAGATCTAAATAAAGCATCAACAGTAGTTTCTGCAACTTTCCTTTGTACTTCCTTCTGATCTAGTTGCTGTCTAGGAGAAATTAAGAGAAATCTTTTGGATTTCCCTCTGCAGAGGGTGCTGATAAATTGTGCAGCAACAGATGGGTCAAGTCACTGAAATAAGTGAAATTAAGTCTCAGACTACAACTGTGGCTCATCTGAGACATCACGGTCTAAAGGGTGACCCCTGGGCTTCTGTGGTCGAGTGGGACTAACCTGAAGTTTGGCAAATTTATTTGCGCAGCTCATTAATAGTCCAAAGCAACGGCTCCGTATAATTGCGAGCCTCGTCCATCACCCGTAACGAGGCCTGTCGTCAATAGTTAGGCAGACATGCGAGGTCTGCTTTATATGCCAGGCGTGGAGTCACAATGAATTTGCAAGTTCCCAAGCCGGCTGAAGACACTAATGGCTCGCCGTAATCTAATGAATGATGTATTGAGCCAAGGCACAACCTCAGAGAGAAAGAGAGTGAGAAGGAGAGAAAGAGGGAGAATGGAAGACAAACAAAAGTCACCATAATTGATTTACTTGAAGTCTCTCACTTCGGGCCACTGGGTGGCAGGCTTGGGGGGTACGTGACCTCCAATGACTTTGGAATGAGTGGCGGCACTGCAGAGGCCTCAAAAACTGTTCTTGCCATCTCACTCTCTCTCGTTTTCTCTCATTAGCTCCTGCTAATTAGAATGTGTTTACGGATCAGCCATGCATAGTGTGCAAGTTGTAGCCGCAGAGTCTGGCGGAAGATTACATGATCAACACAGAACAAACACAGAGCAAGAAAGGGTTCCGGGCTGTGTTGGCTAACACTAATTACTGCAAGGCACAGCAGAAACCCCAGCGTTGAATTAACACCTACAGTGTTGATGTAAGTCTAGCTGGGCACAAATTAACAATAAATGTTAATTCAAATTTGACTTGCATGGGTTTTGGGTAAACAGGTTACCTGAGAGTACATTTATAGCATTTCTCCTGGATGGCGACACAAATGAGACTTTAGCATAAGTCTTAAAACTGTTGATCAAATATTTCTCCTGAGGAACATATTCCAGTGATTTCAGATGTCTCAAACTGTGCTCAGATGTGTCAAACTTACATTTACTGTCATTTAATGTAAACTCATTAAAGACAACTCATCCATTTCTCATTTTGAAACTGAAGTGATCAGTATTGTTATTCCTCAATATAACTAGTGTGCAGTGGAATTAAATGTTTTTCAGACAATGAGAGGAATTTGCAAGGCAAGAAATATGATTTTAATGCCATAAATGCAATGTCTGTGTGAAATAAAGCAGCATAAAGAATGAAGAAATCTCATAAAACTGTAAACTCATAGATTTCAAAATGAGATATTATTGAGATTATAAACTTATCAGACATTATAACGTGCCGGTGCACATGAACAGTCTTTGTAAACACAAAAATTAGTTTGGAGAGATGTGCCTTATGGCAGTATTTAGGGATTGAGAAGTGTTTATAAAAGCCTTTCTACAAAATCCCAGAATCAAGTGTAGGGTGCAATGATAGGCACGCTGTTTCATGCTGTGAATGATAAAATGTTTGTCTACAGTGTTACATAAAACAAACAGAATAGTGTGAAAAAAGTTCATTGTTGTATAGTATTCAATTTAAATTTAAACTATTAACTATATATGCACTCATATATGAATATTATGACCACCTACCTACCCTGGCATGGAGTGTTTCCTCATTACTTCTGCTTTCATTTTAGAGTGAACTAGTCTACTGTGGGGTGTTGATTACTCTATAACACTCACCGGAGATGCTGTTCCTTTCTGGCATTAATGGCCCATGGGCCACCACTGTTATGCTTTTGATAGGCACTCAAAGTCTATTCTAAGTACACTTCTTTGGCTTTAGAACATCATACACAGTTAGCAGTTTCCAAAATGATACCACCCTTTGCCCGGTACCCTATTACCATGTAAATCTGGACATCAGTCAAATTGTGTCCTTAGCCCATGATGATCATTTTGCATTCTGCTACAACTGACTGGTGTGCTCACTTACAGTACTTATACATGCAGCAAACCTTGTCATCTGGGATTTGTGATGTCCTGGGTCAAGTTCATTGATTTGTGGTGTGCAATAAGAGCATGTAGCTCATCTGTTGATGTATATTTTGTTTTAGACATTCTTCATTCCTTCATCAATGGTCAGTTTCTGACCACAGAGCCACTCTTGACTGTATATGTTTGGATTGTGGTGCACTCTCAGTCTAGCAGGGACACTGATATCTGAAAAACCTGCTATGTAATTGTGCATCAATATAGTGAACCTAAAGGTAAGTGGAGCTCACACAGTGACCAGTGAAGGTAGGGTTTTATTGGTCAGTGTACATACTAGATGTCAGTGAATTTATCTTTGTCAGCTAATTTTGTCAAAAAAATATATTTTTTTCTACTTAAGAGCTAATACCAGATTATTCTCCATCTCAGAGCAACTATTAGCACCAGGCTAGCATCAGGTGCAGCTCAGCATGGGAAAGCCAAATCACATTAAGATCTGACAAACGCATTTTCCAATTCAACATAGATGATGGTTCCCTTGCCCTTATTTGAAACGTAATATTATCGCCATGGCTGTGATCACATTAAACTGCTGCTCATGACTCCGCTCTTGCCACCCTAATTCGCTCATAACTCTCACCAGTATCAAGTTGAGGATCGTCAGGTTAATGGCCGCATTAGGCAACAAATCGCCACTCCGGGCTGCGCAAACTCCAGCTTCCCTTTCCTAACCATATTTCATCATTTGCCGCTTCCTCCTAGCAAAAATAGCGCTGAGAAAAGTTCCAGTAAATAGATTGGGGCTTGGCCTAATGTGGTTAAGCCTGTTTATTGTGGCTAGTGATTCAGCGTGGCTATTTATAATATGGACTCTTTTGGAGGCATTGACTAACATCTTGCAACCCGTGGGTTGGGGAGGGATCTAATATTCAGGGTGAAGATGAGGTAATTTGCTATTGCTAAAATGAAATACATTCATTTCTTGTGCTGGGCTAGCAAAGATGCTAAATGTTTAGTGGTGGTATGTCCTGTTGGTGATGTCTTGGTTTAGATTGGATTGTGGATTCTGATTTTAAAGACCTCACATAACATACTGTATATTCCACCTCATTTATCCTTGGTCTGGAGTTTCAGCTTAGCATTTGAAGCCTAATGAGCTTGACATTTTTATCACAGAAAGTCTCATTAAAATGTTTTTGCTTTTATTAAATAAATGATGAAGTATGTAAAGAAGTTTCAAACCTTGCTAATCACTCCCTAGTCCATACTTTCTATATATAAAGTCCTGTTTCAAATTCACTGCTTTTGTGACATCACAGGAACTATTTACATATGTGCACCTATTCAGGAGTTTAGCTCCAACCCTTTCACAATGAAATGCAGCCAATCACAAGAGAGATTACATATATCAGTCTTAAGTACAGTAAGAAAAACAGCTTGTACACACATGCAAAACTCCATGTTAATTTTTTTTGTGAAAGCAAAAATGAATGAACCCATTGTCTACAGAAAAAAAAAACTCTTCTGCACATTTTATGGAGACTTTGAATACAAAAATTATGGCACTTTAAAAATGTTGTATGTTTTATTTTATTTTTTCAATGTGCAGAAAATATTTTAATGTCCTATAAATAAACATAAAAAAAATGTGTGTGCAATATTCATTGGTCAAAATTGCAATTAGGCCAGAATTAGGTGCTTAAGAATTAGGTGCATACTCCTATGGGGGGACTGCACTGGAAGGGAGAGCTATTACCCTACCACTCGGAATGCCTCTTCCATCCTTCCATCCTCTTCAAGGGGTTTACAGTGCAAGCGGTTTGCCATACCTGAATTCTAAAAAAATCAGAATTTGGCCATGAGATGGCACTGAACAAGTCTCAGAAATGCTTTGAAGTGAATATGTGCATGCAACTAATCATAAAAGTTGCCAAAAAACACTGCAATGCAAAAAATATATATTATTGATCTGGTAACATAATGGTGAGAATATCTTTAAACTGACCAATCCTACTGTGCACTGACTTTGAAGTGGCACAAGCTGGATGAACCTGGACTCCAGAAAATGAAGACTAAAATCGATAGTATCAAGACTCTATTATTATTATTATTATTATTATTATTATTATTATTATTATTATTATTATTATTATTATTATTATTATGTCATGTCCATTTGGTGTAATAAATAATTGGGTTCATTATTCAAAACGAAACAAAACAAAGACAGTCCCCAGGGGTTACAAAATAGCGAAGCATCTCCTTCACATTCTCCATAACCAGCAGTGAAATCCATTGCCACAGTATTACTTAGCATAATCTAAAGATCAGAGAAGAAGGCTTTTAAGGCAGCTGCAGGCGAGAGCAGTCCGTAAGTGCAACATTAAGAACAAGCCCAACTGCTGGCCTGAGCTTCCAATACATTTTTGAGGCCTGAAATTAGTTTAGCCGCATTTATGGATAGAAACCTTTTATCATTAGCCCCTCAAATGGCAGAATATAAAATTATTGAAATCGTGAGCATACGTCTTCATAAGTGGGCTTTATTGCCTTGCCATTCTCTCTCTCCATCTTCTATCTTCTTTTTTTATTTTTTGTTGAAGGCACGTTGGGGTGCAGAGATGGCGGGCATTGTGGGTAATGGCTGACATCAATAAGGCTGTAATGCGATTGGCCAGTGCTTGGCAGGCGATGGGGTGGGGGTGGGTGGCAGTAGACGGAGTTGGGGAACATGCCAAGAACGACCATCTTTTGTTATAATCGCCTTTATTGTTCAACCCAGAGAGTTCTTCCACCAATATGGCTTGGAAATGAATGAATAATGAAGCACATCAGCAGAAATGAACATGTTAGGGATGTAGTGAATTAAGGAAGTGAACTCATCATGAGGTTTCCGTTGACCTGTTTTTAGGATATTTTTAGATATGTAAAATTGGACTGTCAGGACTGTCCAACTCTAAATTAAACACACCTGAGTTAAGGAAGACCTTCAGGGGCATCTGAATATTGGAGTCAGATCGGTGTGGTAGATCTTCAGAATCAGGCTGTGGCACCTTTACTCTATACTGAGTGATTTATTATATCCACCTGCACTTGGGCATTTTACTGAATACCTCTACAATAAAGATACACTGTACAAGTACTGATAAAGCTGCAGTGCCCTCTTACACTACCACCACAGGACCATGACTGCCCAGATACCATTGGACAGTGGTCTATTTTCAGCACCGTCAGCTATAAGAGAGAAGAAAGTGCCTGCTGATGAATGGGGGACACAGTGCAACAGATGATCTACAGTCTGTAATTGTACACACATATGGTAGACCTTTAAGGTACACTACCAAGTTTTAGTTCAAGTTTTAGAACAGTTTCAGCTTTGATGTGTTTGAAGTTTAGAATACCTTTTGGTCTATAAATTGATTCCCACATTTCTTATTTAACTCCTATACTCATTTCAGAGTACAATGAGACATTAAACTGAATATTTTTCAATAAAAAACTGGAAAAAATTGGGGTGTTCTAAAACTTTTGACTGGAAATGTAGGAGGAACTCTACCTGTCTCTAAATTTTGAACTCAGACTGGTGGACAGTGTGTGGTAGAACAACAGAGGGGTTTCTAATCAAGTGAACAGTGAGTGCGGTTAGATAATGGAGAATCAGGGGGTGGGACTATGGTGGTCTCTTTCCATTGACAGGACTGATAAATTGTGAAGTAACAGAGTGCATCTGTACGGGAGATATTTCTCCCAAATCTTCCATTGTTCAATCAAGACGATGGCAGTGCAGTAGTGAGTCTCCACGAGACAACTCGCTTTCCTCTGCGAACCTTCACCTTTTGGATCTTTGTATCCATGGCAACAAGGGTAGTCAGGAAAGATGGGAACCGGGGGCTGCATCATTAAAGCTCATCTTTTTCTGAAAGTTCCATTTGCTGATAAGAAAAAAAGAGGAAGAAATGGTAAACAAGTCTGCAGGACGGCAGCGTGCTACTGTAGCGCAGTGGCCCTCTGTTTTCTAATGAGCCACCTGTCAATACCAGTGTTACCTAATGCACAATTACACCATCAGCCTTGACAGCGAGAGCAGGACCCTGGCTTCTGAGGGATGAGAACGAGTGAGGTTCTGTGAAGCTTTTTCTTCAGTGCTCATACTCATGAATGTGTGTAAAAAATGAGAAGAATGAAGAAAAGAAAAGAAAAAAAAAACAAAGGGGGGAGGCCATACTTTAATGTGCTAATGGTCTCTCAAAAAACACATATCAAAATCCACTAAAAACAATGTTTATTCCATTTTTTTGTTAATATCAATATCATCTATTGCCAGCTTTGCATTGTCATGACAGTTTATAGAACAATTTGTGGTATAAGAATCAGGTTAACCAGGTATATGTAACTGCATCTGTAGCATACCACAGACAATACTTCCAATGCATTTCCATGTACTTGGAATGGAAAAACCCTTTACTCACTTCTAAAAGGAAGTAAAAGTGCACCATTATTGACCAATGCTCCTATCCATGGCATCCAGGGAGCGGTTGGGGATTAGGTGGCTTGTCAAGGACACATGTCAGGGTTTCATACCAGCAACCTTAAGGTCACAAGACTGAGGGCCTAACCATTAGGCCACAATTGCTCAAGTCAGAAGGTAATCAGTAAACATTGATGTGAAATGTGTGCATTTCTGTAGCACACCATAATGAATTCCTCAGAAAATTAAGCTATAAATTTGCATAAGAGATTAGACTAGTTTGCCAGAAGAATTTGGTCCACCAGTCTTTCAATACATGTGGAAGACCCAGATGGTGGAAAAACATCCACTGGCCTCACTGTCTTCAAATGCAGAATGAAGACCACTGAATTGTTCTTTGTGTATTGTATCTTTTTTAATGTAGCCTGGACTGGCCATCTGGCAGACTGGGCAGTTTCCCAGTGGGTCAACATGCCTTTTGGGCCATCACAATTGCCAGGGGAACCTTCTCCCAGATTGATGATTCAATTATATTCCCAGTTCAGCTCTGGTATCTGCATTGGTTCTTGACTCTGGTGGTGTTTAGTTTAAGGGTATTTGACCCCAAACACAAACTGTAATAAATGCAATAAACATAAAAATAACTACTGTAGTGGCCTGAGTGGAGTTATCATAGGGTCACTATAGATAAAAAATCTTAAATACAAGTGAAAGTAACCAGAACAACTATTCAAAATGCAAATGTTGTACTTTTCCACTCACTGCCTAGTTCTCACTGTAGCACACACAATGATACCATGCTGGGAGGGTCAAAACTGATACTGTATGTGCCTTGGTCGTATATGTGAATCCATTTATTTCACCTTTTTAACCTGCTTCACATGTTTGGAGGAGAACACTAACTGCCAGTTCTGTTACATCAACTAAAAACCACCTGAAATGGCTAAGTGAAGTAGGGAGAGGGATGTCATCCTACCAGAGAGAACAAAGACAGTTATGCTCTCTGAGACTGCCAACACATAACCACCACTACTTTTATACTGTTTCACTCCTTTGAATGGTAAGTGATGATGTAGGCATGCGATTTACACAATGCTAATTGGTTATTGGCTTATAGTTTCTATATATGTTGAAGGCCTTAGATACAGAGTAAAGCACAGTAGCTGTCCAAATAACACAAAACATTTCACCCATAAGATCTTATTCAGGTTTGAAAGAATCCTGCACACGATCTTAGCAATTCATTTTCAGCAGAGACCATTCCACTTCACCTGTCTTCAAACACCAAGCAGAGTGGAAGGGATGTTCATGTTCATTCATTTATCTTTTGTCCTTCCTCCCATCCTCTTCCTCATCCCCTTAGGAAGTTTCAAAATAGATGGATTGAGCCGCCATGCAAATATGAACTTTAGAGAGGAAGCAGTCGCTCTATGTTGAGCCTGAGTGGAAATGGCTCGTTGGCATCTCACCGATTCTAATGAGCTGCTCATCATCCAGGAGAAAAATAATGAGGCTTCTCTGAAGACCTTTGCCTGTCTGTCTCTTCCAAACAAACGGGTCAGGGACACTAATGCTGCAGGTTGAAGCCACAAAGGGGCCACTTCACTCTGGTGTGCTTTTTGTAGTGGAGCAGCTAACGAGAGATTTGGTGTACAATTAGTGAAATAATTAGCATGATCAGATTCAGAGGTTTTACATTTTAGAACCTCAGTGTTATGTTATATTCAACATATTCAATCTATTCTTCATATTTGATTGGTGGCAATTTGCTTGCAAAACAGATTTTATCTTATCATAAACATCAGACAAAATCATTAGATAGATATCATATATATATAAATTTTGCTTCATTTTATTGCCCTGTGTTTGCCTTTTATGTCTACACTGGACCCATAAAACCTTCATTAACTAGACACAGTCACTGTCCACTTTATTGGAAACTACCTCCTCCTCCTCACTCGTCACTTTAACAGAAAATCTCCCTTATAGATTATTGAAGACCCCACAGGATTACAGTGGTGTTGAGATTTAACACATCAGGGTCAATGCTGAATTGAGAGTGAACCACCAGCCAACAGACAAGAGCAGCTTTATGATTGGAAAATGACCATTGATAAAGGCTAGAGGAAGGCTAAAACAAACTGTGCAGCAACAGAGCAAGGTGGACCTACAAGAGAGGGGTTTCTCCTAAAGTGACTGGTCAGGAAAATATGTTGGTAATCCTGGTCATCCATTTTCTTTGGTTCACCTCCCTGTATTCAAACATAAGGAACAGGGATGGCTGTTAAATTGTGATACAATAGATGGGCTACACTCTCTGAAAGGTCTTCACTACCTTTTAGTTTTGGAACATCATTGTATGAGATTGTAAATAATGTATTTAAAATTGTATTGACATCTCTCAATCCGTCCTGCCTGCAGACGATTACAATTTAAATACTTTTAAATACATTTGCTGTTTAAAAAAATTATGAAGAGATACAAATCTGCAGCTTTCTCTGGGGAAAGTCAGTGTTTCAACCTTTAAGATACACACATTTTCCCACTTAGCAAAGACAAGCGTGGAGTCCAAATTTAGCTACAAACACTAGGTCTCAATAGACACTTAAGAAGCCTGTCGTTGATGTAAAAATACATCACCAAAGCTTCCCTCAACTCAGTAAAGCTGGAACTTAATGTGAATCTCACAGAGGAGTACGTGTACAGTTTCAGATCTGTGACCATCATTTTCCTGTAATGAGTCAGTTGTTTAAATTTCGATTATTTTTAAAGCTCACAATCAGTCACAATGTGTCCTAAACCACACTGACTAGTCTTGGAGACCATCTATAAGATCTGAATGTAGTTTGAGAGATGTTTTGGGTTAAGAGAAGCTTTTATTATGTTTTTACAGAAATGTCTGAACTAGATGACTACTGAGTCCTAACCTCACAGCTCCAGTTTTGAAGTATGAGATATTATTTCTCAGTGACATATTTTCTTAAGGACGACCTTCAAAGTAACCTTTACAGTGTTTCTAGTAAAATTGTCAATGACTGAAGCTGGGCCTAATAAACTTGTGATGGAATATTCCCAAATTAAAAAGTATTTTTTCCACTAAAGTTGAAAACATTACAAATGAATGCCTGGCTGTCTGACATCAACTAAAACTGGAGACAGGACGAGAATCGACTTCCCCCCTCCAGCTACCAATTGTCTAATTAATATTCTTTGGACCACAGACTTCAAGAACAAAGATTTGGATGTTTTTATACCCAATTAACTTTATGATCAGGATAGCTGCGCTGAACAGTGAAAAGTAAATGGAACAAATTTGATATTGTTTGGCCTGGGGCGATATTTAGAGTGAGTTAATTTCCTCTGATGTTGGAAAAGAAGAGCGAAATTTCTCATTAATCTGGTTCCGTGTTTATGAGCTTGTTATTTTTGTCTCGTGAAAACAATTTGGGGCTGTGATTACAGATTCTCCAGCTGGTGTGGGTGCATTTTGAATGCTGTTTCAAAGCCGTGTAATCAGATTTCTGATCTCATCCAATATCTGAAGGACGCAACTGATGTGAAACTTCTACTCAAGGCAATTTCTGTTCTCATCGATTGTACCATCCACGATGTGGCAGATCTGGGACACACACCTACACACACACACACACACACACACACACACACACACACACACACACTAGTGTGCTGATTCAATGATCTTAAGTATTCAGATTTAAATGGAGATGGGAGTGGTCTAAACTTCAAATTAAAGTTTAAGGTTAATCCTATTGACTGTTACTTAAGGGTACAAATATCTAGAATCATAAACATGATATTTTTCTATATATTTTAGTGTCATAAATTTTCCAAAATTCCATATATATATATATATATTTATATTTCTCCATTGTTTTTGTTTTGTGAGGTACTCAAAATGGTAACGACCGCAACAAAATCACGTGACTACAAGTCATGAATAGCTTGGACTTATGTTTTAGGTCATTATCTTGCTGTAGGATGAACAACTAGGTGCAAACAGAAACATTGTGTAAAACTTTCTAAAACTTCCAGAAACTGTTGTAAAACATTTGACTTGTAATATTTATATATTCAATGTAGTGCTGTATATAGTGATATACTATATTAATAATATAGTATATGGCTCTAGATGTCTAGTGGTTAAAGTTTGTAGTGATTGGGTGATGTAATACATCATTACAAACTGTCTTGTGCAATTGTGGACCTCTGATCACCCGTTACCTCAGCAACACTGGAGGCCTTGTCAGGAGAATTCTGATAAATCACCCTCCATCTCTAACCCGCTGTGACCTGACTGTGAGTGTGGTCAGCGCCTGTAGGAGAGAGAAGCTACAGGACTGAAGAGGGGAAATAAAACACGCACCTGCCAGCCGAACCCCCGCACAATGGCCTTTCATTGATCAGCTCCCGGAGACGCAAGACAGATGGAAATGCAGTGAGATCAGTAAAGGAAGGCAGGACTATGAAGAAAGAGAAGAGAGAGGGACAGAGAGAGAGAGAGAGAGAGTGAGAGAGAGAGAGCTGTAAGCATAATATAGAGAGAAGCTCCGGACAAAAAACTCATTGTAGTTACATTTGTAGAATTGTATGAATATTCAGATATATTGTATTCAAAGTATGATTTTTTTGGTATTTGTTTGGTGAATATATACAGAATATTAAGACATATCTATTGTCTATATTCCACAACTATGGATAATTGTAATTATAGTTATATATTATAATTATAATTATAATAATTATAATTGCATTACATTACTTGATTGAGTGAACAACTGTCAAATAAGTATTAATATATCCCAATAATGGTAGTATGAAAATATTTCACTCCGCCTTATATACCTCTATGTATGTATATCTAACAACATCAACACTATAAACTAGCTGTAAAAAGTTAACTGGTAAACCTCAACGACAGAATGGACTTGAAGTTCAAATTATAAGCCAACGTAATGTAACACTTGTATGACTGTTCTGTTTACTAACTTTCAATGTCTAATAATTAGAGGTGCATTGAGTCTCATACAATAATCAATAATCAACAACTGTTTGGACTGTGTCTGGAGGAGGTGGATGCAGTGTGTGTCATAACAAAAGTTTTATAATAGACAAAAGTTTTTATAGTAATTGTGACTGGAAACACACGTGAACTAGACTAAATACTAAACAACAACTCAACAGTGACAATACACTGGCGACAATACAATAGCATGATGACAATACAATGACAGACAAGGACTGTGATACACAAGGGAACATTTAAACCAAATGTAATAAGACCTAAAATGAGGGACCAGGGCTGTGAAATGAAAAGACATGTGCAGCCAGTGACAAGATAGGGCATGACATGACATGGGTGAAGTCGGAAGAACATAAACATAGAGTACATGTACAGGACTATGATGGCACTGTGATGGAAGGTTTCACAGACTGATAATGATATCGCATTGATTATTTAAACCATTTTAATGAAAAATTTATGCTATATTACAGCCATCAGTAGCCATTATAGGGAGCAGCGGATGTTGTGGGGTCTAGAAGATCATAGCAGCGGATGCTGTGGGATCTAGAAGATTATAGCAGAGGATGCTGTGGGGTCTAGAAGAAGAATTCTCACAGTACAAGCTAAAAATAAGACACAAAATCAATCAGTTGGAATTGTCATATTTTCAATATGGGGCCTATAACAATAATTTAGTTTTCCCATGTATTGGCCACCAATATATTGTGCATCCCTACTAATCACACAAATTGATTATATGTTATCTGAAACAAAGGAAAGTCATTCTGTATCCTAAACCACACAAACTAGTCAATAAGCTCTGAATGTGGTTTGAGAGAATTGAGAGGACTTCTGGTGATGTATTTTTTCAGAAATAATTTAGGGGACAATTGAGTTCTAGTGTTTATCAATATCACAGCTCTATTCCTAAACTAAGGAAGGACTCCAAAAATGTCAGCATGCATCCGTAAGCTTTTTTTTAATGTACATGTGATCAAGAAAAGAACTGCGCACATCTCCCTCCATTTTCTCAATCTCAATGAATTCTTTCACAGTCCCACTGGACCGCAATGACATTTCAATCACTGAGATCGTTTAGCATGTGTAATCAACCAGTTTCTCATATTAGACATCAGAACTTAGCAGCTATTACTACTGTTCCAATTATGCATCCAATTCTTCCTATGAAACCACATGAGCCATCATCCACTCTCAGGGCTCAATCACACTTCCTGACATTCGGCCGTATTACATATTCTTGCTTTTAACATCCTGACCCCGAGCGTGGCTCAAAAATAATTGCTATGAACTGCATCTTTTTTCCATTACGGACGCGAGCTGTGCTTGTAAGTCATTGACAACATCAATGAGGTCACAGGGGTGATTCCAGTAGATTAGGTCACCATCTCACTCTGCTAATCCTGGCTGATGTGCATGTATGAAGAACATATTAAAGCAATCCATACAAACAAAGCCGTCTGAACCCAACAGGCTTTACAGTCTGCACATCAGCATCCCATCCATTAGGGGGCACTTGTAAGCATAACGTGTAAATACTCATATTCATTTGTCCATTTTGTTTATCTGTGGTTTGTGTAGGAATTTTGATACATACTACACATGTCTTCCCTGGCCATAAGGTGCCATACAATCCAGCATAAATGTATAATAATTCAATCAGTACACTAAACTGCCCACGGTAACACTTTATAATAACTTTCATTAACTATTGATAGCTCATTAACTATTGATAACTATATCATAATTTTATA
>BRDA01031869.1:0-10910 GCA_036984385.1 Crenuchus spilurus | reverse complement strand
GTAATTCCCCCTTTCATGCATGGAAGGTAATTTTATTCTCTTCATACATAAACAGCACCAAAGCAGCATTTAATATTACTCATGATGCAGATTTTGTGCAAACCACGAAAATAAAAAGAAGTTGAGGCATATTTGCCACAAATAAAATGTCTGTCAGTGGTTTCTTTCTTTTTGTATTATTTCAAAACAGTCATTAAATCTAATCTGAAGTTCAATCTGAGCACCTTGTTTTACTAATAACTACATTAGCATCTTTCTGTCTAAAATACATAAATTAGTCTGTAGTCAGAATCTCCACTATAATGGGCAGCATTTGTTTATGAAAAGGTGACCATTCATTGGATGCATTGAGATGTTACAAATCTCTCAATAAGCTGCAACTTTCAATTATTTAAATGCTTAAATACCCAATATTCAGTCCATAACTTCAGAATAACTGAGTCAGTTTGCATTGTGTTCCATGTAATTACTGATTGTGTCACTTAGAGGAATTTAAGCTGTTAATTACAGGATTTTAAAAAGCTGCAAAAAGATATTCTTAAAAGATAAACTGTAAATATCCTGATGGACGTTTCTCAGTCTAAACCGTTTTGTTTGCATAAATAATTCTTCAAAATATTTCTCATGAATATAATGATGAATATTCTGACCCACCTTTTGTGTAGTTGTTCTCTTGGGCATGCTGTACTGAGACTTCACTCACTGACTTTCATATTTGTACATCTCTCTCTCTCTCTCTCTCTCTCTCTCTCTCTCTCTCACTCACTCACTCACTCACTCACTCACTCACTCACACACACACACACACACACACACACACACACACACACACATACACACATACACACACACAAATAATGCTGTTTAACACATACATAACCTCAAACTGGCACAACAGATTAAAATAATATATAGGCAGGTAAATAGAAATCAAATACTATCTTGAAACGCACTGAAAGGCAGTACGATCAATTATTAAATATAAATAGGAAGACAGAACAGTATTCAAGAGTGACTGCTTTGTGCCTAGGTGGCCATGGAAGACTCTATTATCTTGTCATTAATTTTCTCTGTTGATTTGTTTGCATGGTTGGAGGTCAGAGTGGTAAGTTATTGGCCATCAGACAGCGTGAGAGCAACTTTCTCTGAGACCACATTGAAGTTTACCCTATAACAAACAAGTCTCTGGCCATGAACTGATTTTTCTCTACATGACACCTGTTGAATGTTGGCCAATTTCCAGCTGTTGGTAGTCATGCTTTGGAATTTTTGGAATCAGTTCTACATTGTGCATTTCACACAATAGTTGGTAGGTTGCCGTTTGGATTTTCAGATTTTCCTGTCTCACAGTAGCTTTGTTTCTGAATCAGCATCCAGATCTACCAAAATCTTTCTACTCTTCCGGGTACACTGCTGTGGGAATTTGATTGCATTTCATTACTTATGTACAACTTTAACTCATCAGAGTTGATTGATGGATGAAGCTCCATCATGCCAAAGAATACAGTTCCACAGCTCCACAGCTCTCTAGCTACTACTGGAAGTACATTACTATCGAAAATACAGCACCAGTCAAACGTTTGGACACACCATGGATGACTTTAGTATTAATTTACAATACAGACCATTAAAAAAACCACACAGAATGTGTACAATGTCCAGATGTATTTACAGACAACTTTTGAAAATGGTTCTATATAGCAGCAAAAAGGGTTCCTCTATTATTATAAGCCTGACATCATCAGCAGAACCCTACTGGGGGCTATATAGAACCATTTTCAACTGTCAGGCAGCGGTTACTTACAGAGATGCATGGCAAGGACACAATGACTAAACAGAAACAGAATGACCCATCAGGAACAAGCACACAGACTGAGCTTATAGAGGCAGGAGTGATGAAACTAAACTACTAGTGACAGCTGAAACACGTGAGTGACGAAACAGGAAGTGACAACAAAGCAAGTGCAATAACGAAACAAGTCCACAAGGGGGCAAAGCCTGACAACAACAACGTGCTCATCAATCTGAAGAATGCTTTCACCATGGAAAGGACCCTTTATCCACGAGAAGTGTTCTTTGAGAGGTCATTGTTCTGCATAGAACCATTCTCTTTATTAAAGTTTTTTTTTTTATATCTGACCTCAAAAATCAGTAACCTGAGAACAGTACAAGGACCAAACACTGCTACACCTCAACATTCATTTCTGCTTTAATTAATGATATTAATAGTTTTAGAAAAATGGTAGTACACATTAAAAGTCAGCTTGCAGCATTATCACATGTTAGTAAAACCTACAGACCACACAGGTGTGTAATGAAATGTACGAGTGTGTGAATAATGCACCTCATTGTATTCAGCTGAGCGAGAGCAGCATCTTTTTTCTTTAGGGTGCAGGTTTGACCTAATTCTTACTTACATTACATTTAAAGTAGGTCTACTATCATCAATCACATGTATGTCAATTTTTTCCTGTTCTTGTTTTGCTGCATTGGTTGGACAGAATGGTGGGTGTGGATGTGCATGAGGCAGACATGCCAAAACAATTTGAATGCTAAGCCTGTAAGTAATCAAGAAAAATGAAATTTTTATAAGCCTGTTTATTGATTTTACCTAAAATAAAGCCTTACTCTCATGTTTTTGCTTTAAAGTGTCATAAAGCCTTGAACATTTTGTAGCCAATAACCAAAATGTGACTTTATATACCATGATTGATTAACCATTAAGTTAAAGATGTTACCTATAGACAAAATGCCCTCCCTTACAGAGGAATGCAGGACGCCTTCTCTATCAATCACAGCAGAAAAGCCCCACACTGACAGGTGATAAACTAGTTGAGAGAACATTGCCTAAAGAGAATGTACTTTCTTGTACTTTCTACTTCTCTATTCTGTTTTTATCCACTTCTACAGAAACTTCTCACATCTAACAATCCCACCACCTGTCTGCTAGACCCAATTCCATCCACAATCTTCCAAATTATTTCTCCAGACCTCCTGCCTTTCATCACTCACATCATAAACAGCTCCTTGTCATCAGACCAGGTACCATCCACCTTCAAGACTTCGGTGTGGTTCCCATCTTGAAGAAGCCAACTCTATGCAGCTCAGACATCAGTAACTACAGACCTATTTCCCTTTTATCTTTTCTCTCAAAAGTTCTGAAATGCTCTATGTACAATCAACTGTTTCTCTTTCTCACTCAGAACAATCTACAGAACCCAAACCAGTGAGGCTTCAAACCAGCACTCAACAGAAATTGTTTTCATTGTTGTCACAGGGAAGCTCCATGTTGCAAGATCTGCCAAGCTTTCATCAGTTTTGATTGTCCTTGACCTTTCTGCAGCCTTTGATACAGTCAACCACAAGATTCTCCTGTCCATCCTCTCCAGTCTAGGAATCACCTGCTCTGCATGGCACTGGTTTGCATCATAACTGCGATCTTAACAGGTAGTATGGCATGGAGCCACATCTGCTCCTACCAGACTCTCCACCAGTGTTCTAGAAGGCTCAGTGCTGGGTCCTCTTCTTTTCTCACTCTACACTCGCTCTCTTGGTGAAGTAATAACCTTTCATGGGTTATTCCCTTACCACTGCTATGTTGATGACACTCAACACATCCTTTCCATCCCACCTTCTGACACACAGATTTCTATTCGCATCTCGGCATGTGTCACTGATGTCTCGTCACGGATGGCACCTGAAACTCAACCCTAGCAAGAAGAAACTGCTGTACATCCCTGAAACTACTGGTCTTCACCATGCTCCTGCACTCACCATTGAGAACTCAATGGTAACTACATCTACAACTACAAAGCCTTGGTATAATTATGGAAGATGAACTATTGCTTTTGACTCATGTTGCAAACCTGATTCGGTCATGCAGATTTCTCCTCCACAACATCTGGAGAATTCAACCTTTTCTCTCCAGAGAGAACACACAGGTGCTTGTTCAGTCTCTCATCATTTCTTGACTTGACCACTGCAACTCCCTCCTGGCTAGTCTCCCTATGCGTGAAATCCCTGTAACTAATCCAGAATGCATCAGCACGACTTGTCTTCAGTATTCCAATATACAGTCTTGTAACTTCTCTTCTGCGCTCTCTTCGCTGGCTGCATGTAGCTGCCCATATCAGGTTCAGAACTCTGATGTTGACCTACAAAGTCAAAAATGGACAGCTCCTGCGTACTTGAAGGCAGTGGTCAAAACCCAATCTGCTACAATAGCCCTTTGAGCTTGAAGCACAACTCACCTTGACTCCCCATTATTTAGAAGCACAGAAGACAAGCAGAGTCACTTGCTGTCTTCAAACGACAACTGAAGACCCATCTCTTCCCAGAGTTCTTATCCTGCACTCACTAAAGGCTGTTATTATACTTTTGTCTTTATTGTCATTACTTTAATATCACTCAGTGTATGTAGAAAATTATGTATCTGAGCATCCATACAGAGGTTTGTATTTGGCAGCATCTAAGCTTGAGCTGTCTTCTGGATTCTCTCCTACACTAACTAGCTTTGGATCCTTCCTTGGTAAACAGCAAAGCACTTTTGTAAGTTGCTCTGGATAAGAGCGTCTGCTAAATGCCTCAAATGTAACTATTAATGTTTAATTTGTTTTTGAAAATGATTTCACAAGATTTAAATATTATGAGCCAAATCATTATGACCAAATGAATTGAACAACCGCACATGGTCAAGGGCTGGTTAATATGAGAGATTAATTGAGGTGTCAGTCCTCTTAGTCAACCTGCAGGAGAAATGGGCAAGTGACTTTAACAAAGGCCAGATCATTATGGCCAGATTTGATCAGAGCAGCTTGTGAGGCACTTTCAGCTCAAAAGTCATCAGTACCTAGTAGTGTCGGGTGATAAAACAATATGAATTTTTTCACAATAATTTTCCCTCGATGATGATGATAAGCCGGGACAATAGAATTTGATAAGCATTAACGTTCATTTCCATTTCACGTCTAAGCAGCTTGACACTGTTAAGTGCCCTGCACGTGTCTGCTGCTCTAGTGCTCCTGTTGCCGGCAGCTTCACCCCCTTCCCTGGATTGGTGCATCGGCCGGAACATCGCCCGTCCAATGGCTGCACTGTGGAGGCTGGTCTACAAACAGAGCTGCGTGCAGTTGTGGAGAGAGGGAGAGAGGAGAGCAGCTGAGAGTTTCAGTGTGTGCTTGTATTCTTGAGAACTGAGTTTAGAGAGTCTCCCGAGTTGTGTGATACTGCTGCCCGTTAGATCCTCTTCACCAACTGTGCCAACAGATTCACCCTAATCACGCAGCACAAGAGAACCGAACATAAACAGCTGTGATGTGAGCGGAGAAACAAGCAAACAGCGTCACTCTCTAGAGTTGAGACAAGAACTGATCTTTACCCAGCAGCACAAGTCACACTGTGCACTTCTCGCTCTCTGCTCTCACTTATCTGCTCTGAAGTTTATTAAATATTAAATATTGTGATAATTGCTGAGATCGATCAGTAAAATATTGTAAAATAAATCAGTAAAAATATTGTGATAATTTTTTTTGGCCATATCGCCCAGCTCTAGTACCTACTGACTGTGTCTCCCAGATCTCAATCTAATTAACATCTGAAGGATGTGCTGGAACAACTTGTGCAACTTAAGCCAGGCATACAAGGTTCAATTTTGGAAATCGTGTTCTTATGTGATAACTCACAGGGCATGCTTGAATTGGAGAAAGACTTATTTATGATGTACAAAAATGCAATATGGCTGCCCAGGGGCAGATTTCTGTCTACATGCAAGCACTTAATTCAGCAGAACCTGTGCCCAGTTTATCAAACAACTTGAGAAAGCATAGCTTTGCTAACTTATGCCATGCTGTGCTTTGAAATTCCACCAAATGAGGAGATGTATATGGACCCGCAGGTGGCTGGGATGACGTGGACAATACGGATTGTCCATTTTGCAGAGAGATTTTGAAGACTATGACTGTGTGTAGGGGTGTCCAAACATTTTTTTACTCACTCTGTATATTCTAACTCTAACTTTTGTCCGCTTGCAAATGAAATTTTCAGTAACACTATGAAACTGTTTATAACCAATGCAATCTACAATACACTGAATTACCACTATGTCACTGCATGTTATTTAAATATTATTAGCATTATTGTCATTTACTTATTATTGATACATATCATTGTCAATTTTCATGAAACTGGCTCGTGAGGCTGCTCAAACTGTGAGAGGAGAGACATATTTCTGATGTTTCAGAAATCCAAACTGGTTATCTGACTGCTCAGTTGGAACTCGCTTGAGCAGTTCATTGGACATTGCTTCCCCTCTCACACTGCACATCAGCCAAACAAACTCAAATTTGTACTGAACCTGAAATCTGGAAAACCAAATCTGACTTAAAAATTGGATACAATTACAGTGTATTACTGGCTTTAGAGGTGCTTAAGAATACTTTTAAGTACTGGAGATTCTACTGGTGTAGGAGACTTGCTTTCCAATTATGAACCCCCAGAACTTTGTTAATACCCACAGGACCTGGCTGTGTAAAAGTGTAACCAATAACTACTGATTATATCTTAGCTGTTCATATGCTAGTTTGATTTACATCAAAAGGTCGATACATTATCTCATTCAGTGTTTGTCAAAATGGGGTCTGTGATGTATTAACAGCTTATTTTGGTTTTGAGAGAGATTTACTCTATTTATTGTACTTGAGCATATTTTACATTGTGATTAAAAAAGTTTGAGTGAATGTGCATGTAAATTATTAAACAAATTAAAATCAAGCATGTTTAAATTAAAAAGCCAATGAAAGGAGAGCACCACACAGCTCTTAAATGCTACATTTTACTCCTGATGTGATTATAATCAGACATGTCAAGATGGGGATGGATAGAGAGAGAGAGGGAGTCCATGACAAATGAAGTGCAAACAACTTTGGTGGATTTGATTTTCATTTCAAAGTGACATTGGGCCTAATTAATGCACTACTAATGGACACCAGTACATATGAGGAACATACTTTGCATACTGGCCAATTTCTTACCTTCACATTTTTCAAAGGAATTAAACAGCATTTTTCCTCAAGTTCCACTATGTATACATGAGCCAGAAGAGTTAATTAAATATTACAAAGAATTGGTACAAAAACTATAAACTAATGTTTAATGTATAGACGCAAGACCAGTACAAAGCACAAATGGAACAGGAAGGACAACTTATACATTGAAAAGGATATAGAACAGCTGAAAAAGGTGGGGTCACATACAGGATGCAGATGAGAACAGGTTGAGCAGGAGCTTAGCACAAAAATTAAAAAAATGTGGCAGCTAACACATGTAACAAATTATAAACAACCATATGGACAGAACATGACAGAAACTGCGACAAAAGATAGACATGTAGACATAGAGAAGACAGACAGACAAA
The DNA here is from genome assembly GCA_036984385.1 of Crenuchus spilurus. Taxonomy (NCBI): domain Eukaryota; kingdom Metazoa; phylum Chordata; class Actinopteri; order Characiformes; family Crenuchidae; genus Crenuchus; species Crenuchus spilurus. The sequence goes on along the minus strand of BRDA01031869.1, from coordinate 3,499 downwards.
TTCAGACCAGATCTTTCTCTTTCACTAGTAACTTTATAAGTTCACTAGTGCTCTTTCAATTGTAATCTTCTGCTTTAGTTTCTCATGTAAATGATTACTATAGGAGAATATTTTCATTAGTTATTGTGGATATACAAAAATAACTCAAAATTACTCCAAAAAAATATTTACCCTTAAGTGTCATTATTAATACTTTTACATGAAGTAAAGAAATGTGAAGACTATATTTATATTCCAGACTACATGAAGCTAATTTTAAGTAATTAAATTTAATCACTTTTATTTTCTAAAATGATCTGCAGAATACAAAGTTTGAGTGTGAGGACACTTAAAACAATTAAGGTTTTAAAATTAATTTCACATTCCCTGGTCCTTCTGCTTCCCTCCTCTACTCACACTCCGCACCAGAACTACATGTTTCTCTCATCTACTCACACTTTGCCCCAGAACTACACTTCCCAGAAGCCCTGGAGCGCCTATGAATTAATTTGACTTATCTCTCCCAACTGTCTCCCATTGAGACTCTGATTATCAGGACAAGCCTGGGGAACAGTACTTTGCTTGGTACTGTTGTGCTCTGCAAGTTTGTGTTCTTGCATCTGTTTTTCATTTAACACAAGCAACTGAATCTATCTGAATAAACATATTTAGGGTGTTTTTTAATCTCTTTTTGTCTCTACAGCTTCGATTACAACTACATGCAAATGACAAATTATACAAATGGTGATGATGTCATATAGTGACTTCTAGCAAGTTTTAGGACAGCCAGTAGCTACTTTCTTTACTGCAGTTACCAACAGTGTATCCAAAAGAAAAAAAAAGTGCATCTCCAAAATATTTACTTTACAAGAGAGGCAAAACCATTAATATAATGTATTAATGTAATATTTTTGTTCCAAGTCATTGTGAACCCTTTGTGTGAATGCATTCCACATAAGTGTTCATACAGAATAAAGAATGTCTGCTATACTCAAATGCTGTAGCAGCTTACATACTTGTAAGCTTACAACCTCCAAGCATTGCTAGCAAACCCAAGAAGTGAAGGGCACGCTGACTTTGAGAGTTAATTAAAACATAATAATGATAGATTCCTCAGTGTGTGTGTGTGCGTGTGTGTGTACGTATGAGGTGTAATGATATAATCTGACCCAGTCACTGACAGATAGATTTGGAGATCTGGACAGGTACACCCACATACACTCATGGCAAAAAGCATGCACACAACAAAGCATAATGCCTGAGAGTCCAGTAGTTACCCTTACCCACAAACTATATCATCATATCACAATAAGTCCATTTATGTGGTGATTTTCTTAACTGAATTTTACAAACAGCCATGGAGAATATATTTATATATATAGTACCAGTCAAAATTTTGGACACACCTTCTCATTCAATGTCTTTTTTTCCCTATAATGTAAATGAACACTGAAGTCATCCAGACTATGACTGAACACATAATTAATCATGTAGTAAACTTAAAAGTGTTAAACAAACCACAATGTTTTAGATTTTAGATTCTTCAAAGTAGACACACAACTGATGTCTCAAACACATTAAGAGGCAAGAAATGCAAGTCATGAACTCTTGAAAAGACACAGCTGTTAACTGAAAGCCATTCCAGGTGACTACCTCATAAAGCTGACTGAGAAAATGCCAAGAAACCTGCCATCTAAGCAAGAGGTGCCTACTGTGAAGAATGTAAAATATAAACATATTCTGGTTTGTTTAACACTGCTTTGTTTACTAAATAATTACATATGTATTTATTCAGAGTTTGGATGACTTTAGTATTAATCTATAATGCATACCATTTGTTTTTTTAGTATTTTGCCAATGTCTCTGATTCTAGGAGGGTGAAGACAAGCACAAGCCTCCTCCGATGCATTTGATGTGGCCACCGCCTCTTTTTGAACTACCACTTATACACCATCACTAAGGAGCCAACACATTCAAAGGAAAGTGCAGGATCCCCAGCTCTGATTGACCATGACTGGGATTCAAACTCGTGATCTTCTGGTCATAGTGTTATGTGCAGTGTCTTAGCTCACTGAGCCACTCAGGGCCATGCAGACAATTTTTAAATAATGAAAAACCACTGAATGTTGACGTGTATCCAAACTTGTGACTGTTACTATATAGTGCCTGGCCAACAAAAAAGGTCACACACACTATTTCATTGGACCATCTTTAGCTTTGATTACGACACGCATTCACTGAGGCATCATTTCCACAAGCTTCTGCAATGTCACAAGATTTATTTCTGTCCAGAGTTGCATTCATTTTTCCCCAAGATCTTGTACTGATGAGATTTGGACCACTGCACAAAGTCTTCTCCAGCACATCTCTAAAGACTCCCAATGGGGTTCAGGTCTGGACTCTGTGGTGGCCAATCCATGTGTGAGAATCATGTCTTATGGTTCCTGAACCACTCTTTTACTATTTGAGCCTGATGAATTCTGGCATTGTCATCTTCGAATATGTCTGTGCCATCAGGAAAGAAAAAATCCACTGATCCAGAACATATTTGAATGTTGTGCAAAATTTACACTTATGCATTTGTCTTCTATGTCCTGTTTTTTGCATAAATTGAAATTCATGAAATTCATTTAATCAAAGCAGAAACTATTTTGTTTAGATATAGGAAATGCAGAAGAAATGTATTTTCTTTCTCTATTACTGATTTTGAAACAGATACTGCAGTATCAAAGAAACCATACATAACTTTGAGATATGAACAGATATGTGTTTCTAGCATTTCCTCACACTGAGTGAATCTGAATTCTAAAATTATAAACTCTGGCCTAGATAAAAAAATCTATAAGAATTAATAAAATAATATAAAAAATGAAAAAAACTGAAAAACATTGGTTACATTCTTTACACTGTTGTTATCAAGTAACATATTACATACAATATATGCCAGTAGCATATAGTAATAGTTTTAGTTTTTTTTTTTTTTTTTTTACAATATTAGAATATCTGTCTATGGATATATTCCTATGTCCCATGATGCTGTGCTTGAAATATGTGTTCTTCTGTTGGGGAGTTATCTTCTGTTGGGGAGTTATCATATATATATATATATATAACTAGCTCACTGTCAACAACCTGTGGAAGTACACCACTTGAACTAAAATGTTGAAAAAAAAAGTTTTATTATTCCCAAATAACATGCCTTGAAAAAAAATAACTCTCTCCTGAAATTAAAGTGTGTGTTGGCCAAAAAAAGGTCACACACTAAAGCTTATTAATTCAGAGTTGATTTTCCACAAGATCTTTTACTGATGATGGGAGATTTGGACCACTGCACAAAGTCTTATCCAGCATATCTCTAAAGATTCCCAATGGGGTTCAGGTCTTTACTCTGTGGTGGCCAATCTATGAGTGAAAATTATGTTTAATGCTCCCTCAACCACTTTCACAATTTGAGCCCAATGAATCCTGGCATTGTCATTTTGGGATATGCTCATGCCATCAAGAAAGAAAAAATCCATTG
>BRDA01031866.1:1076-17752 GCA_036984385.1 Crenuchus spilurus | reverse complement strand
TAATTAATAACTTTTGAATTTAAAAGCAGCTCATAGTCTCACAAGTGGGCTTCATAGAAATGTATTTTTGACTATTCAATAATACTAATATTAATATGAATAATAATAATAAAGCATTACTTCATCAAGTCTGATCTTCACTTGAATATTAAAAGCATGAAACTGCTCAGTGTTGTATTGACATACATTTTATAAATCCATTTCTCTTTCCGTCAAAAATCACACAAGTAAAATTGTTTTGGAAAAGCCTACAAACCAACAGCTGTTTTGATTAGCTCCCAAGACTGAGATTGCAGTTAATGTGTTCTGTTCCTTTAAAACTCACTGTTGTTGCTGAATTTACTCTCCATAGTACTAAATATATATCAACAAAGCAAAAAAAAGTATAACTCTGTTAGAAAATACATGAATATGAATTTTAGTCCCACATCACAGGATCCGTGTTAAAAGTGTTGACATCCCTACTACATCTGGGCTAAACAGAAAAATATGATAGGATTTCTGGGTGAACATTTAACAAATGCAGCTCTCTTTTTCATGTTGTCTTATATCAACTCCAAACTCTGTCATATTTGTAAGTGCTAAAATTAATTTTTACTTAAAATCATCCAAATGTAAAATCAAAAATGTAAATTAACTGGAATTTGATGGGCAATTTGACTTTACATTTTCCAAACAGCGCTATAAAAGATGAGACTAGTTTAAAGCTAAAGTTTTTTTGGCCAAATGTTAAATATATACTGATCAGCCATAACATCCACCTTTCTAGTATTGTGTAGGTTCACCTTCTGTTGCCATAACAGCTCTAACTTGTTGATTAATGGACTCAAGAAAGTGCCATGTGGTATCTGGCGCCAACACATTTGCACCAGATCTTGTATGCTGTGAGTTGTAGCAACTGTGGATCAGACTTGTTTGTCCAGAACATCCCACAGATGCTTGATCAGGCTAGAGATCTGGAGAATTTGGAGACCAAGTCAACACCTTGAACTTGGGTAATCAACACACCGGGCCGTCCACATAGTGTAAAAGACATGACTCATCAGATCAGGCCACCTTCGTGTAATTCTCAATGTTCCAGTTCTGCTGCACCCGTCTATTTAAATGGTACACAGGGATCAGCATGGGCACTCTGACCAGTCTGCAGCATTGCAGTGCCATACATATCAAGCTGCAATGTTCTAACACCTACTATAACAGCCAGCATGAACTTTATTAGCACTTTGTGGGACAGTAGCTGTTCTGTGATATCAGCCTTTGCTTCCCATCAATGAGCCTTGGGCAGCCATGAACCTATTTCTGGTTCACTAGTCGTTCTTTGGGACAATTTTAATAAAAATAAACAATGCATACCGGGAACACACAAGACCTGCCATTTTGGAGATGCTCAGACCCAGTCATCCAGATATCAAATTTGTTTCTTGACAAAGTTGCTCAGACCCTTAAAGTCTCGCCATACTTCTTGCAGAAAAGTAGTTTGCCTGGCTTTGGCAAACAATATGACATTATTGTGGAGAAAACTAACAACTGCCGACACTGCACAGAAGTTTTGCTTATCATGTTGTACACATGACAGTAAGGTGACCTGTATACAAACACTACATAACAAAAGCCTGTGATTGGTTGGTACTAAAGAGACATGCAGCAGGCAAAACAAAACCACAGAAACCTATATGCAAGCTTATAAATGCTCAGCATACTTATTCTCAAAGTTTGTGAACTTCATTTCAAAATACGCATACTGAGTGTTTTCCTGCTTTCCAACACATCAACATCAAGAACTGACTGTTGACGTGCTACCTAATATATCTCACCCAATGAGGACATCCGTAAGATTCTGAAGCCAGTGTGGATTTTATCTGAACTTTTAGGACTGAACCCCAAGGGCTATATTTGGTGAAAACAGCTTGCCACCCAAAATGACACCATACCTACTGTGAAGCACGGTGATGGCATCATTATGTTGTGGGGGTGTTCTGTCTTCAACAGGGACAATGGTGATTCACCTTCCCGCATGACAACAACCCTAAACACACTGCTATAAAAACAATGCATTGGCTTAAGGATAGGAAGATGAATGTCCTTGAGTGGCCATATCAAAGTCCTGTCCTAATCCTTAGCTGGATTTGACTAAACTCTAACAATTCTGCAAAGGAAGAATGGGAAAATGTTCCAAAATTTTGGTGCACAGCTCATAAAGGAATATTCAAACAGACTAATGGCTGTAATTAACCCAAAAGATGGCTCTACAAAGCATTAAAACAGGGGACTAATCATTTTTCACCAACCTTTTCAATTATATTTATATTTATATTTAAAGCTTTTCAATTATATTTATTTTTATTATTTTCTAACTAAGTTAATGTTGTAACGCAAATGTGTAAATAAAGCTGGAAAAAGATGGGTTTTGATTGCAGACTCCAAGTGCATTGAAAACCATTATATTAAATACAGTAGAAGCATATAAGAAAAACGTTGACATGTGGTAACTGCAGACTTCATCTGAAGTACTACTTACACTATAACATCTAACGTAAGACCAATTTGTGAGTTTGAGCTATTCTTGTCAGAAACCCGAAAACATTTGGTTCAACTAGTTTTTTTGTTCAAATGTAAGTTCTTTTTTTTTTTATTAAAGGATTACTTCACTGTGGGTATCTATGTTCTAGGGATCACGTGCAACCCTTCTTTCTCATAAAATGAGTAGATATCTATAGATCATTTAGTTCTATAGGTATAGGTCATCATAGGTTTACAAATGTATTACCAACAATACATATCATGCTTTAGCCATGCAAGATCTCCACTCATTTATACACAAACCACTCCATTGTTGTTATCAACATTTCTGTACACAGCACAACCACCCATAACCATATGAAAGCACATCCTATCCGTTTTTTTCTTTGCTCTGTTGAGATTTCAAAAGAAAATTTGGATTTTTAAAAATCCTATTTTAATCTAAGGTGAAGTGAATAAAGTATACTTTTGTTTGCATACTCCCAGAAGTATATTAACTTGAGAGTTATTTACATGCCTTTTGACTTTGTACTTGAACAGATTTAGGCACTAAATCTTTGATAACAAAACTAATGCACAGTTTTCCCTGATTAAGTGAGCTGTGCTTCACCAAAATCCAACACTACATGGTAGCTAGTATGCTTTCTGAGAGGGATCTCTCCTCAAATGTGCAGTTCAATACGTCGAAATGAAATGCTAATACTTGCTATAAGTAATTAATAAAATTGTTAATATTTTTATTATTTAACTGTAAACTTAAAAAAAATTTCAGATTGCTACAATGTCTGTGAAATATGTGTATACCAATTTTGAAATAAGTTTATATATTCAGAGCCATATTACATAACAAAAAGTATACTGAATACCCTTACTGTACTGGACTTCATGTACTAGCTGACAAAGGCAGACAAAAAATATTCTAACCATTGTTAGTGAAGGTGAGAAATGGGTGTCCAGTGAACAACCAGAACCATGCACAAGCTGTTGGGATACCCCATGCTACGTTGTTTTTGCACCTGGCCCATTTGATGAAGTATGGCAGATGGTTAAGCAGATTGAAGGTGTAGAAGGAGTAACGTGTGATCTCAGTGACTGTCCACACCACCAGAAACAAGATCACACTCTCCTGATTCTGGACCTAAAGAAGCAGTAAACAGCACTAATAAATAAAACTTCTGTCTCTAAATATGTATTCTTTAAGCGCTGCTTTAGATGTTTAATTATTTCAAGATTGTAGTTGACTGACTTTCTGTGACCATGCTGATGTACTAAAAATGTGTTAAATGGTTCTGCTCTGCAGAAACCTCTGATGGCTGACTTTCACGATGTGATCATATAGAGCTCTGCCTTCACTATCCAGGAAGCTGTCTCAACAGCTCCTTATCAGTAGAGTATAAAAGACTGCAGATTAGAAGCTTGGCCTGTCAATTTAAACATTTGCATATCCAGAAGAAGCTCTGTAGGTTGTCTGTTTCTTAGTATAGCTCCACCAGTAGAGTGTACTGCTGCAAATACTCAGCCTCACCACATGTGGGAGCAACACTACATTTTTCAGATTGCAAGAATGATGATTAACAACCTCCTGAGCTTCTCCCATTTGGTGTACAGTATACATTAAGACCCTTGTTTGTTTACTGTCTTGTTAGCAAAGAAAACCAATATTATGAACTGGCCACTGACCAACAAACCTTATAAACTTTTATAGAAATAACAAATAATTACGTGAGTCTAGATGCTCCTTTCACTTCTGAATGTATCTGAGTATAATCATTTCCATGACTTAGATTTATACAATTTTCAAATCTTATTTTTGGTACAACAGAAACCCAGTTTGTGAATCAATGTTTGAGCTCTGTGTTGAACTCACATGTCTGATACTATGTGTGATGAACCAAACCATGAATATCCGAGAGCACACTTGGACCCCAGTCACAATCACTGATGTCCGCACAATTCCTTTAACACACATAGATATAGGTAGTCAGAAACAAATGCTCATCTACTCCCCAACATCAACATAGGATGCTGTATCTTAATTAGAAAGTACATACCGACCGCACAGTGCCCAACCTGCAATGGAGGATGGAAATGATGGAGAAGAAGAGAGGAAAAAGTTTAAAATAGAGGAAATACTAACTGAAACATCATGAATATTTGAACCTTTTTGTCCTCAAGACAATGACAGTGAAATAAAATACATGGTTCAGATATTTTAGAAAAAAAAAACAACAACAAAAAACTAGAACAACAACAAAAAAAACCTACACAAACAAAGAAAAAGAGCAAAAACCAAAAACCTTCATACCTCCAGCAGGGCAAATGTCTGGAAAAACTTAAGCGTCCTTGCTATACTTCTGTACAAGCCCTTATGTGTGCCTTTCTGAAGATAGTACCGAACCATCGCAACAGCCAACACCAGCCACCTGCAACACACACATCATACTCAGTACACACACAATATATAAATAATAAAATACTGATATAGTTCATTCCATATCTTTATCATGTTTGTATTATAATATAAATATATAAATATAATATTAATATGTAAATAGAAAACAGGAACAAAAATACATTATCTTCAAAAGAGTGACATCTAAATGCTATAAAACATCTTTTAAATAAAGTGTCACTGCAGGAAAAAACCACACCCAATTCAAGGTCATGACTCCACAGAAATGCATTTTGCCTTTTAAAAAGAAAAGCTTAAAACAAAGTCAGACATTTAAATGTGTATATACTGCTTAACTGATTTCTGTTACTGATGTAAATAAGTGTATTACAATTAGAGTGTTTATATTTCATTATTTTATTCTCTATAATATATTCTTCAATTCTGTTTATTCTTATTCTATTATATTAATGGAGAAACTGTAACTGCTTGTAATTTCCCTCTGGGATCAATAAAGTATTTCTCATTCTGAGAACATTCAATTTTAAGAACCTGGATGTAATCCCTCAAAAAAGATGATTTTTATAAATCAACTGACTAGACTGTAGCTGGAATTACTGACTTAGTGAATACCTTACCATTATGGCATTATCCACAAATTATGTTTTGCGATTATTTGCTGACAAGTTAGCAAGCATAATTTATTATTATAATTTAAAAAGACTATATAGGTGTTTAGACATTATAAACATGTATGTATTATAATCAGATTATTAAAGCATGAATGTAGAAGACTATGTGTGACCAGGCCAAAGTCACTTGGCAACTTGTTGCGATATCCTGTCAATATTGTGTCACTCGCATTAGCGACAAAACTCAGCCACTCTGTATTATTGCTGTAAATGAAAGATAATAGTCTCAGATATCTATCGTAGTACATATTTTGATCAAAAACAAAACTTAAATTCACAAAAAAGTTGTTTTGAAAAAAGCAAATTTTGAAAAAAAATAAATTACTTTGACCTGGTTTTCCCTGGTGGGGTCACATATAGGTATTTAGATGTTATAAACATGTCTGTAGAGGACTATGGTTATTAAAGAGTTAATATAGAATACTGTATAGATGTTTAGACATTATAAACATGTATGCAGAAGAGCTAATGTAGAAGACTATATATATGTGTTTAGACATTAAAAATGTGTATGTAGAAGACCCAGATTATTAAAGAGTTAATGCAGAAGACTAGAGTGGAACCCCTGTTATCGTTGCCATGGTTATTGTACAATTTGGTTAACGCCAACTTTTTTGGGGAGAAATTTGGTCACTTTTGTCAAATTTTGTTGTTATTCATCCACCTGGTTTTCACTGACGTGCCCACGTCACTTGCATTTGATTTCAAGAAAACAAAGCATCAACCAATACGTCTGTCATTCATTCTAGTTTTGTTCCTTTTTTGATACCACTCAAAACAAACTAAAACAGATCACACTAAACCGACGCCTGAAAACGGGTGCGAAAACAAATAGTGGCCAAGAACTCAAGAGAATTTTGTGTACAAAATGAAGGCTTTTGGACCACATTGGCACACTCTAAACGGAGCTTAAACCCATAAGTGATGTTAAATGTTAATTTATCCATTTCATTTTATATTTATTTCTCATTGTTTTCTGTATGTAAAACTATTCTATATAAAATGTATGTTTTGTTAATATTTTGGAGTGTCAGGAATGGATTAATCGGTTTTAAATTATTTCTTTTGGGAAATATGGCTTCAGTTATGATTCATTTTGGTTATCATCAGGCACTTTAGAACAGATTATGAAGAAAACCGAGGTTCCACTGTATGTACATAAACAAGTATGTAGAGGACCCGGATTATTAAACAGTTAATGCAGAAGACTACATAAGTGTTTAGATGTTGTAAACGTGTATGTAGAAGACTATATGTGTTTAAATGTTATTAATGTGCATGTAGAGGACTATATAAGCGTTAACACATTCTAAACGTGTATGTAGAAGACTATAAGTGTTTAGACGTTATAAACGTGTATGTAGTGGACTATATAAGTTTTTACACATCCTAAACGTGTATGTAGAGAACTAGATAGGTATTTAGACGTTATAAACGTGTATGTAGAAGACTATATAAGTGTTTAGACGTTATAAACGTGTATGTAGTGGACTATATACGTTTTTACACATTCTAAACGTGTATGTAGAAGACTATATCGGTGTTTAGACGTTATAAACATGTATGTAGAACACTATATAAGTGTTTAGACGTTGTAAACGTGTATGAAGAAGACTGTCTCTCTCAGAGTGAAGCTGCAGCGTCAGTGTGCGGCTAAACTTATCGGAGTGCCGGGGCGGGCACGCCGCTGCCGCCCTCAAGTCGACCGTATTTGGAAAGGCAGACACGAACAGAGACGGAAAACCCCCTTCGGTTATTCCCTCACACCGCCACCGATACCACCTAACGGGAGGGTGAAAGGCGTCGAGGGCACCCACTCCCTCACTCATTTTGCCCGCTGTGTGGTTTGCTAAAGCCGGGTAACGAGCGTTAGAGCGGTGAGCTATAAACGGCAACACAGACAGAGCTGAGTGGAGAGTAACGGCCCGCTTTGGTTAAACGGTGTTTGTGTTTGGACAGCAGAGTGAAGCACGTACCCGGCCGTCATGGCGATGTTGTAGAACGTGAGCCATGCGGTGGCGATGGCGCTTTTCGCTCGCTTTTTCTTGTTGTTGGTTTCTTTCTCCTCCACCGCTCCGTCCTCCTCGCCAGACGCCATGGTACCACCGGGTGGGGGGGAAGGGGGCAAGAGTGCGAGTCAGAGAAACGGAGCGAGAGAGTCGTGGCTGACAGGAGAACGTTATTTTCTTTCACACCCGTTTTCACACAAGCCCCGCCCTCCGCATTGGCCTTGGCCGTTAATTCGTACTCAGGACTCCAGCGCGAGGGGCGGGGCTTATTGAAAAACGGGTCGGAGAATAAAATAACGTCATACGTGGACTGAACTTCTAACCAATCACAGCCCAAGGCAGGATGTCTGTGTGGAAAACGGGTGGGAAATAAACAAATAGGGCAAATATCTTTTGAATGAAAGTTGTCTTTTGAAAAATAGAGCAGATCAATATAATAAATAGCTTTTACATCGGTTGAATCTATATTGCAAGAGATTCAATCATAACGTGTTTATAAAGTTAACAAGACTTTAGGGTAATTTATGTTATGCTAATATTATTCCACAAGGACACATTTAACTGAAAAGCAGGATCTGTGTAAATGTTGCTAAAATGTGTTTATATCCAGAGCACTTTTACTGATTTGCTCCAAAGTCAAAGCTAGCACTTTTATTCAGAAAAACATTAACTGAAGAAATCATTCAATGGCAAGTCTTCAAACAGGCAAATGTATCTTTGTAACCATTTGAACGGAACAAGGAGTGTGTTTTCAATAAAACTCCACTGAGTACCAGTTGACTTTTTGTTAAAAAAAAAAAAACTTGATTAATGGTTTGTTCATCCTGAATTGTACTAATGCACAATGCAATAAAATAAACCTATAACGTCAACCACACTTATTGCCAACTCAACCACCCCACAGCCTGAGTCTGGATAGGACCAACCATCACAGCGAAGGCTAAAGCATTATTATGTTTACGCCTACAATTAACTTAATAGTTATAACAATAAAAGACAATAAAACCTAAAGCCACAGAATAACACTGCTGAGCATGACTGATTTACAAATTATGGACATTATGAAACATAATTCCATAACAGGCTTCTGTACTTTAAACAGAAAAAATCATTTATGCTCAACAACAACAACAAACTGTCCATACTCAAGACTTACTCTGGGTTATTATTCTTCTCTAGATTTTGACTGCACTAACATGCAGCAAATATATATATAGGCTATGCGTTTTAAGACAAGAAGACAAGCTTTTCAGCCAGAGGTTTAGGTAGAAATATCACCAAAATTCTCTGCATTCACAACATTCTCTGGTGCTTTCCTTTGACCTCAAAGTGATCGTGATGACAATTAATATTAATTGTAACCAGGCATCTGGAAGAACTGTCTAGACATGCTAACTGCATTTTAGCAACCATTTTATGTTTTAATAATTGACTCATTTAGTCAGCAACAGATGAGGTCATTGCAGGGTCACAGTGCCTATTTCAAAAGAAAAAAAAGTAGAAAAAGCTTAGCTGAAAGTGAAATCAGCTTGTATGGTTTATTAATTTAAAGGGGACATAATATGAAAAACCAGGTCTGAAAAAATGTAATTAAATGACTGTTTCAGGATTGGGTTCCCCTTATCACACAATAAGAAGACTTAGTCATGCCCCTGACCAGTATAACTCCACCCACAAAATTGAACTGTCATCTGTGTGTGTGCTGTGTGAATTAGAGCACAGCATCAGTAGATTTGGATTATTACTGATGACAACACAGAATGTTGGCAAAAACATGAACTTGAGCTTTTATGTTCAAGTGTAACTTCAGCTTTGGTGAATAATAGTGCATTTTATCATTATTTTGTGCTCCAGTGGTCTTTGTTTTGGCTATATTGTGCTATTGTTTTGCTATGTTGGCTATGTTGCAGTGAGGTTGTTTTCATAGACTGGATCTGTATCACTAAAACTTGAGTTTATCTGTAGCTTTCAATATGAAAATGGAAGTGGAAGCAGAAGTTCTGCATTAAAAACTTGATGCTCATCACTGTTTACCTAAGCCAGAAATACGTCACTCATTCATTTTGCTTCCTTCCCAATCACAAGCTGCTACTTGACTTTAAAAAGAAAGCAATTTGCCTCCACAGGCACTTACACTTCGCTGTCATTCTCCTTCCTCCCCACCACCACCAGGTTGACCCTGCTTCATGCCAGGGGGTTGGCTGCACCTCTGCCGCCCATCTGTCCAGCAGTGTCTGCTCTAGACCGAATGTTGCAGACCTGGGCTGCAGCTGGGGCCTACGACAAAGACCTTAATAATAATAATAATAATAATAATAATAATAATAATAATAATAATAATAATAATAATAATAATTAACCTCTCCGCTAATATCCTCTTCCAAGTTTTTATGGCAGAACTGAAGTTACTTCTCACTCATCAGTGTCTTAGTAGAATTTTCTGTTCCACCTTTAACTGGGCAGCATTTACATTTATGCCCCAGATATAATATATTAACATCGATCTCAACCTCACAAGCTTGTAAGTGTGTGTGTGTGTGTGTGTGTGTAAGGGAAAGAGAATGAGAGAAAGCGAGAGACAGAGAGAAAAAGAGAGGGGGGAGGGAGAGAGAGAGACTATTTGAATTCTTCATTCCACCTTAAACGGCACAGGTTTCAGGTAAATCAGTCAGTAGGACTGATGAATAAATTCTTCTGCATTATTGGTTGGTTTTCCAGTGGAAAGCAGAGTTAATCTGATATATTAGTTTTTATTTTCGATCAGTTGTATTACTGTTTAGCTTTCATAGATTTAAATAGATTTTAGGGGCTTATCTACTATATGATTTCCACAGCACTGCACACACTCCAAAACCTGCTGCTAGTCTTCTAGTTGATCAACTACTTCAGAAATTAAAAAGACAATAACAGCCAAAACTTTCAACTACTTTTAACAACTTTCAACTATTATGGCAAATGCAATGATATTTATCTCTCTGAACTATTTTTTGCACCCGTGTGTGTGTGTGTGTGTGTGTGTACTTAAAAAAATTGTTTGTTTTGAAAACACATGTTCTACAGAGAGACTTACTCTTTATTTATTGACTGTGTATTTGCTGAATTTTATACTTTGGAACAAATAATGTAAGATATGGTATACATACAAAAATTATTATGGCACCTTAAATACTGTATGTATATATACATATTATATATATATAATTTTTTTTACTTATTTTTTTCAGTGTGTTTAACTCAATGTAATGACAAAAAGTGTATGTGGAAAAAAAAACACCAAACACACTATCTTTATCTTTTTTACCTGTTAATTAAACTACACTTCCCAGCATCCATAGCTAATGGTGTCAACAGGTCGTGCCAGCTACAGCTACATCTGTCTCTATACACCAGGAGTTCTATAGCTTAAAGGAATTTACATTAGATATAGCATTTATTTATGCATCATTTCTGCTCACAAGGTTAAATACTGCAAACTCTTTAGAAGCATCACTGTCAGATTCTGCACTTCTGAAAAACAAGCAAAATAACAAAAAAAGTAATTTTTGCTTTGCATTTTTTGTATGTGGATCTGCATTTAAGGTGCATAAAATGGACATATATATGCCTTTCTGACTTTCTTATAATTCATATTCAAAGAGGCAAAGTCCCAAGGAGCGTTTTCTGTTGTTTAAGTTGATATTGTGAATGTGTGCACGGCAATCAAGCTGTGGCCAGAGTCTGAGAAAGTGCTTCACAGCAGCTTCTAAAATTAGCCCCCTCAATGCACCCAGTAGAAATCAGAGTAAAGCAAAGACACCACCAAATATAGTGCAGCCCACCTAATCCTGATCCTATTACACACACACACTGTACTGTAAACACACACAAATATACTGTATGCACACACTGTATTTCTGTGTTATTACTAATACTATATATCCAAACTTGTTTGCAGTGACACTATAGATATAGTTAGACAGGTGCAGTGAGACAAGTCCATGCACAAAGCTGTAATATCACTACTACCATAACCTCAGACAACAGGGAAATTCTTATCCTACCATCAAGTGACCACATGATGGAGCCATACTGTACATCAAAAGGCATCTTATGACCAAAAATAATATACAGTATCTTTATTGTGCAGTAGCCTTTGTCAAGAATTTTAGTATAACGTGTAGTCATTTAATATAAAAACAGACCAACAGTGAAAAAGTAAATATTTTGGTAACTCCTCTACAGCTGTATGAAGTGAGGATACTGATAAACACCCTGATTGTGTGGTTAGTACTGTAGGCAGTGACGCCTCTAGAATATAAATCCAGGTGGGGCACAATAAATTCTGTGGGCAGCATCCCACTTGTCATTGAAACTACACACAAACCTACTCGCTCACTTAATTCAACCACAAATGCACCTCATAAATGTAATTCCAAAAAAACTTACTTACCCGTGGTATTTCATTGCCTTTACTTTGGTGACAAAGGGAACTTAAAAACAATCCATTCCAGTCATGAATAAAGGAAATAAAGCTTTTACTGAGGTAAGATGACTGTCTCTGTGTTATCTAACTTTTAACTTTGATTAAATTGTCGACGTGATTCAGTGTATTGTCTTGCTAGCAGTGGCTAACAGTTACTGTGATGTTTTTGAGTGGCAAGCTACGTTGCAACGCTGATACCATAAACAATATTCACATAAGTTCGCGTATGCAAATCTTTCATATTTTGTTGGCTGCTCCCAGCATGGGGCCAGCATAAGTGTGCCTCGGCTCACAGCTCATTATTGAAAGCGTGTTGCACATGCACACAGTGTTTTCTACTGCTCACTTGCTTAAACGGATGCTGATGGGCCTTCCCCATACACACTGAAGACTGCTGTTAATACTGACCTTACGCAGCACGTACAGGAATATTTTAAATGTATTGGGAACTACTACCATTTTCACAAGTCAAATACACAACAATATAAGAAAATCATTTTTATATAAAATAAATGTAAACAAAATTATTGATTATGTCACACTGCACAGCGACATCTGGTGGGGTTGGGCCTAATGTAGAAACATCCCTGGTGGTACGTACCTAATAGATATTAACCATTTTCTCCAGACTTATGACACACATGACATAATCATATTTACAAAGTTAAAATGCAACATTTAGGCTGAAATAATCATTCAACTAATATACTTACAAATGCATAATATGTAATGCGTTTTATATGTCTATAACATCTATCTTTAACCCTCCTGTTGTGTTAATTTCATGTTTATTAGTTTTGTGTGTCCTCACCCCGCCCCCCTCATTATAACTGGTTATTTCTATAATAATATATGCATTGTTATCTAATGTTGTGATAGGCCATTTTGTTATCAACTTAAGTTCTTATGTGAAAGGTTTGAAACCTCTATTTGCTATTTATGGCCTGTAGGACTCACTGACCTGAGCCCAAACAACTTGTTTTTGAGTTTAAAAAACAAAACAAAGCATAATATATGGATTATTTTTACTATAAGAAATAGTTTAAACAAACTGTGTTATTTATTACAGAACATTTTGTCAAAGTTTAAGAACAGCTGTTTTGAACCAAAATTTTTTTTGTATCGTCACAAAATGGCATCCTTTGTGTTCCCCATCAAAACTGACCAGGACTACTTAATTAGTAAATCAAAGCCCAATGTGCAAACTTATATTATAGTGAGAGTCATGGGGAGAATGACTGTGACTGTAAGAATGAGCTGTCAATCAACTCAAACAAGCTGTCAAACACCTCATCACCACATCCTTTTAAGTGTCCATAAACAACTTCTATAAAATGCATTTATCATAAAGAAAAACACTGGTGGTTAATTACTGTAGGTACAGCTTGTGGAGTTAACACAGCTGACAAAAAATCTGATGAAAATCATTTCAAAGTTTGTTGTAGCTCCCATTCAGTAAAATGAATGTGGGCGGGGTTTAATCTATCTGATGATGTGCCTGAACCCAGTTTTATACACTTACTGTAGGCTCATCCATTCATTTGTAATGACCGCTCACACAAAGGGTGCACCAAAGTAAAATAAAACACTCAAAATGTTAGTCAAATGTATTTTTTTCAGCTGCTCTGTGTGGACATTTTCATGGTAATCTGATTAAAGAGTTGATTGTACACAGTAGGAGTGTTAATAGTGAGTTATGTGCTTCATCACTGTATGTGCGTATGTCTGCTGGTGTCCTTGTGTGCTTTGACCTGTGATGGGTATCTACTCAGGTTAGCAGAGATGTCTCTTCGTGTTTTGCTCAGTCCATGTTTGTCTGTGCTCAGGCTGTGAGTGAGCTTGTGTGTGTTTGTCCAGTCCTGACCTGATGAGCCGACACAATAGTGAGTGCAGAGTAAGCAGAGCGGCCTTACTGGCTACAGTCCGCTCTGCTAGTGTGCGTGGAACATGCTAGGGCCCCGGCACAATAGCCCCCCTCCGCGGGGACCATGGGCCAGCAGCATCCTCTCCTTTTTTCTCCCTCTCCTTTTCTTCATCGTTCTTTTAGCGCCTCTCCTCCACACTATGGGTTCGGGGAGCAGGCTGAAGTTTGCAGTTTGTGAGGTGCTGCAGTTCGCCGCCTTCTGTGTCCCGCTGTTCATTGTGATGCAACGCTTCGCCCTCATCTTAGCACGGGTCAAGAGCCAGGCCCAGCCCTCTGGTGGAGATTCCACCACAGCCTACTGGTTGATTGTGGCCTCTTCTGTGGCTTATGTGACGACTGTGGCAATGCTGGTGTGGTTGCCAATGAAGTACATGGTGTTCATGAAGAAGAAAGCCCTGGTGGGGAGGAAGAAGTGGTGAGCGATCCCACCCCCTTCTTTGGTTTCTTGAAGATGTTATGTCTGTTTGGTTCTGTCTACATTTGTGTGAAGAATACATGTGTATGTTGTATGTAATGCATATGTATTTGTGGTTTTAATATCATGTTTTAGTCACTATCTAACACAGTGTTTATGAGGGGTTAACCACACCAATAATCTCAGCTAATATTTAGCATTTTCTGAACTGGCATTTTTATGCTAATAAAAGCATTTTATCTCTATGCATATCTGATGCAAAACAAGACCTTTTTTACTTTTAACCCAGTGTCACTGGCAGTGTTACTTGACCAAAGGTGACAAAAGTGTTCACATTCATTACTCAGGTAGAAGTATAGATACCAGGGTTTAAAAAGACTTTTATAGAAGTTGAAGTTTCAATTTAAGCTTTTAACTCAAGTAAAAGTACAAAAGTACTGGTTTTAAAACTACTTAAAGTATAAAAGTAAAAGTAATGTAAGGAAAACAAATGCCAAAACTTAGGCTGTGCCACAGGGGCATATAGTGCACTACTCCACCCCCCCCACCCCCAAAATACATTTTTTCTAAAAGCCGTAATGACTATAATGTTATATTAAAATGGTAATGTTGACATTTTTTGGGATGTACTGGCTTCCTGTTTCAGCTGCATATATGCCCCTTAAAAATTAAAACAATTTAGTCATTTCAGATATATTAGCGGACCATATATGTGTAGTACTGAGCTTACTGGAGAGTGACAAGACACGTGACATGCAGGTACCATTAGGGTATATGTTTATACTTTTCATCCAACCACAGTCACATTCACTCTTTCTGGATGGCTCAGTTTATCTGGATAGGATGTTTTTTGAATGATGACAAACCGAAATGAAATACGTAGAAATAACGAGGCTGTTTTTCAAAAATTTTATATTTATGTAATAATTGAAAGAAAATGTAAGTAAGTACAGTAGAAGTAATAAGTCGTCCGAAAATAATTACTCCAGTAAAGTATAGATAACCAACATTTCTACTTGATCATAGTAACAAAGTATTTTTACTTCATTACTTGACACCTCTGTATTTGACTGTCAGAAATGTGGACCACATGTAGGAAATCAATCAAATGTGTTTTTACTCACTTTATTTGGATAATGTTCTAACACTGAACTATGTTCATTTAATGTAAGTTGTGAGTAAGAGTTGCATTTGTGTACATTTGTACACATCATTTTTGATAATATCAAGTATTGGTTATCAAGTTGTCTTTAATTACTAATAATCCATATAGATATCAGTGTAATATCTCTGATTACTTAATCTTGTATCATATTTCAAGTTGTCTCAGGCCTTGTTGTCTTTATTATCACTTCTCAATATTACATACCTACATGATTCCCTTACAGTGCAACACAGAACAGGATACTGCAAATCAGTACGCAGAATGCAGATACACAACAAAATATACACAGCAGTGTCTAGTGTGTAGACAAGGTGTGTAACACATAGCATCAACGCGTGTTTCTCCTTTGCTTTTTGCTACGTTACCAGTTTGTACATGTTAATGATGTATCGTCCAACAGTACAAAAGTGAGATGTGGAATTCCACAAGGATCTATCTTAGGACCTCTAGTATTCATACTTTATATGCTTCCATTAGGCCACGTTATAAGTAAACATAATATTAGTTTTCACTGTTATGCAGATGACACACAACATTATATATCAGCTAAACCTGATGATAGGATTAGATTAAAGAAAATGGAGGACTGTAAAAGACGTGAAATGCTGGATGTCATATAACTTCCTTCTCTTAAATAGTGACAAAACAGAGGTCCTTCTTCTGGGCCCAAAGACCATGAGAAATAAATGATCAGGCTTAAGTTTAAATCTGGATAACTTCACTGTTACACCAAAAAATCTTGGTGTCATAATTGACTCAGATTTATCATTTGACCAACACATAACTAAAACTACTAGAACAGCTTTTCTCCGTAATATTTCCAAGTTAAGAAATGCCTTATCCCTACAGGATGCAGAAAAATTGGTACATACCTTAATTACTTCTAGGTTAGATTACAGTAATGCACTATTATCAGGTTGTTAATGCAGGAACTTAAATAAACTTCAATTAGTTCAAAATGCAGCAGCCAGGGTTCTTACTAAAACCAGAAAATTTGACCATATTAGCCCAGTTTTATCATAAAAGAAATTAGATTAGGATAGTAGTCCAAATCGACTATATATTACAACACACAGTAGACGTATTGTCACTTTTGA